>DWGW01002171.1:0-10108 GCA_018247775.1 Udranomia orcinus
TAATAGACACGCAGTAGTTTGTGCGTTATCGAAACGAAAGAACAATGATCGGGATGTTGTACAGGTTTCAAAACTATATTTTAGTCATCAAGGTACGGGCAGGATACAGGAGTAGGATGTAGGAAGATATAGGGCAGGATATAGGCGGCTAATATTACATGCTATATAATATTCCTTGCGCGCGGGGATTGAACGATCAATGCTATAACAACTCCACATACCCACGTATTTTTTGCCGCATTAACATTCGCTACAAACTTGGTCTTGTTTGATTACTAATCCATCGGCCAACATGTCCAAATATGCATAGATTGGGCTCATTACCACGCGGTTATTTTTTACCAGCTCAATTACTCCAACAATGAGGTCACGGGGGAATTATAATACGATTATGTCGTTTGGAGCTGTTAGGAGTTTAGAAGCCGGCTTAGTAAGAAGTAGTGATGTTGGAAAATAGTGTTGCCATATTTTACTGTCGATTTCCAAACGTTACTCGATAGTTAAAAAAAAGAAAATAGTGTTCCCAGTTTACTCAGGATTGCCAAACGATAGACGATAGCTCAACAAGAAAACGAAAATAGTTTGAAAATGTTGCTAATTTACTAAAGATTACTAAACGTATGGTTTTTTGGAATAGAAATATCGGGAACACTGAATGCACCACTAAAATTATTTACTGTGCTCTAGTTTCGAGAAGTCAGTGAATAAGAAACAGTTGGATCTGCAATAGGAGGCTTTCTATCTTAGTACCCAGGATTTCCGCATCTATGACTTCATGAGTTCTGCTCTATTCATTGGTGACGGTTTGCAAGCTCATGCTAGGTATCTATGTATATCTATCTCATTATAAATTAACGATCTCCAGAGACTTGCGCCGCTGCCAAAACAATCCATTCATTAACGTATAGCGATTTAGGTTAATAGAACGAATTCGAAGCTTCCGAATATTAGCTAGATGTCTAGATATAAAGATGTCTTAGTCAGCTTAATGAGTTTTGATGCTGTTTATAATTTCGAAGTTGAATGCTTATCTGTAGTTATTTGGGGGTATTACCCTAAGTAACATTACTATGATATACTCGTACTCATGAGATTTCCGACTTTTGACCGAAAAAGTGTTCAGCGAAATATATACTAAATGGTATTAATATTTACCGCTAAGCGAGGACCTTACCTTGGAGTATACAATTCAATAATAATTATTAACCTTAATAATTCTAACATCGACTGCGATGTCGACACATGTACACTCTCTCGAATCACAAGCGCAGCTAACTGCAGATAATTTCGTTGCCTCCTTAAAAATTCAACACACTTGTCCGATCCGATAGAGCTCAATGATTTATTTGATGTTTAACCTCGTACCGCAATTAAAGTATTGAGGCGTGAACCGGCGAGGTGCGAACGTAATGATGGGTCAACTCGCATTTTTGGATCTGGTTTCGCGAGGGCTGGTGCCGACCTTGTTTTTATGAACTTAATTTGAGTGCTAAGTGGTCAAATTTTGAATAACTGTAAACAAATAAGCGCGATAAAGTATGAAGTATATCGTGTCGCGGTCGGTTTCAAACGTAAACCTTTAAGCTTAAGTTCAGTGTTTATCTTTTACGGCCGTTTTGATGACTTATTAAAATGGGATCGTTAAACAAGTTAAAATACGAGTACGGTAGACGGAAACAATTTGTGATGATAATTTAAGAGACGATGTGCCTGCCGCCGCTCTACTAGAATCTCTAGAATCTATCCTAATAAGAGACGAGGTACTATCACTTTTAGAATCGTTAGAATCTACTCTACACGATTAAGGTAGTGGCGAGGAGTGATCTTAATCATCAACAACGTCATCTTCAGAGGATTCATTATATCAGTCGCCTCATTCATTCATATTTCTCCCGTCATTCATCAACTCCAATCCAACTACCCAGACTACGCTTGGTTGCAGACCACGGCTATACCATCATCAGCTACTAAGTCAACGTAGAAAAATAACGAGCTTTTTCGAGCAGTTTCGCAATATCCGCAACTATATTGCGGGCAGGTCGTCGACCCTGTCTAGATAACCCGCGCGGCCCGCGGCGGCCCGCCTCCGAGGTCACGATCGTCCACATTACTTAATTCCGCTGTCGTAAAATTTTGTTGCTGATACCACTGTGCTCGAAACGCATACCGGTAGTTGGTACTTGATAAAATTTGCTTGAGAGATAGAAGGTAAGTACTATTTTATGTTGTGTTTGGTATAAACAATGTTTGTTCAATTTCTTGACTTTATGTTGGACAACACTAGAAGACCTATAAGTACGTACCTGAATATTTTACTAACACTAGACTAGTGGTAGTAAATATTCGTCTTAGAAGTTTACCTTAGCCCAATTTGCCGTTTTGAAAGACAAGGTATTTAGGATCGCATTGGTAAAAATTGGTATCAATGAACAATAATTAGACAGTTCCACTTAAAATTTAAATGAAATCATAAACATACATAGATTGATATTAAACTGAATTAGGACACATTTTATTTTTATTATAATTAAATAGAAGCTATGAAAGTCGCAGAAATCGTGTCTGCAGTATTATTATTTAAGCTGAATTAGGACACATTTTATTTTATTTATAATTAAATAGATAAAAAAAAACTATGAAAGTAATAGAATTTTTCTCTGCAGAATTGTAATATAAATAACTTATATTTATTAAATATTTTGTTAACTTGTTAGTAATAATGTCTAAAAATACTAAATTATTGATTCAATGACTTAATAATTTGTTGTTAATAAAAAGTTGCAACGCAGCTTGTGAAAATTCAATCAGTTGCGCTGCCGCTTGTAAATATTAAATAAATCAATTGGTTCATATGATCAGCGATTATGAATCAACGTTGAGATTTCGTGTCCAATAAATCAGAACGTAGAGCTACTTTAAAAGAAAGGTCCATGATTCAGCGCTGATTCAAGGCATTCAGCAGGTGCACTGGAGTGCACTCCCAGTATCTATGCATTCGTAACACGCACGCATTAGCATTCGTTCGCCGGTACTGCTTGCTAAACTACAATAGCTAAAATAGCTATTCAGCACGTTTACATGGGACACACGTACGCAACTGTACCGGCTTGTCCGTTCGTTTGTGTGACGTTGTGAAATAAAGATTACGTAAGTCGAATTTGTTTTTAAATTTATTTTTTTATAAATTTATACATATACGCATGTGTATACAACGCATAAAACTAGTTATATTCACGTGAATAGCAGACTTTATTCCGGTTTCAGCATTTTATAATTTAAGAAAAGTTAATAAAGCGTCCTACTTTCCTTTCTATCAACGTCGTCCTGCCTTATTTTCATTTATTATTTCCAGTGACTCGATATATTGCTATGATTCGCCCCAATAAAATTAATTTTGAAAAATCATTTTTTTCCCCACGGCTAAAGATTACGTAATATAATACCTATCTCGTAAGGTGAAAGAAAAAATAATAATTTTCAAAGGGGTGTTAATAAGCACAGACATTGAAATGTCCTGATAATTTCCGTTTTAGTCTTAGGCGGACTTTAGAAGACTTGACATCACTTTCCTTTTAAATGGTTTAAAAAAGATTACTTAGTAAAATCTAGAAACGTTGATAAACGTAACGTCACTTCCAATCTACATCGCATCGTTACAACGTTACAAGTATATCTGCATTACAAAACAACTAGACCTGATCAATAACGCTTATCGCCGGCCTTCTGTTATTTCCTTCGTCTGTCCCACACGATGACGAATCCGAACATTACGTATTGCGTACGTTATTTTCATTCACATTCATACGACAATATCTTTAATGGAACCGATGTATCAATGTGTGATAAGGTTGCGCTCAGGCTCATAATTCAAGCCATTTTCTTTCATGTACACTTTGCTGGTCGGGGTAATTAAGTACCAAACTATACTTTAGTTTGTGACGACTACTTTAGTTAGTGTTCGTACACTATTCTGTTTTCCAAAGATCCCAAGTGTCACTTTACGATTTACTTTTCACTATTTACGATCACGACGATTCATTAGCTATTGTCCGCCGTTTTGTCCGCGTTATTTATTAAATCATTTTATAATTCTAAAATAAAAGTAGCATAAATTACTCCTTATTATTTCAGCTATCTGCCAGCGAAAGTCCCGTCAAAATCGGTCTAGTCTTTCTAGAGCGGGAACAAACAGACATACAAAAATAAAATACATATGCATAAAAGCGTTTATTCATGGAAATTGCTCGCGGCCTAAAAATGCTAAATGATCGATAGTTCATGTCAACCGCATACAAATCGGATCAACTGTTTCTAAGCCTTAGCTTTGTTTTAGCCTACAAACAAAAAGACAAACTGACAAAAATGTTTTTCTCTTAGATATCTCCCATGTATAGACAGCAATTACATGCAGATTTATTTATATAATAATATAATAAAGGAATGTCAATAGTAGCTCGGAGTCTGGGCTTGTACTGTATATCACCGAACCTCGGAAAGCACGTAAAGTCGTTGGTCCTGCGCCTGATCTCTCACCGGTCGTGTCGGTTTGCCGTCCCATCGGAACATGCGAGTTAGGGAATAGAGAGTGCACCTGTGTTTGCGCAAACGCTTGTACACTATAATATCTCCCGCGCAGATGACTGATCTCCATTGTGATTATATAGAGATTGAAAAACTTGAGATCACGTTATGAGCTACTGCAATTACTCAAAGACATGCTCGAATGCATGTGTCCAAAAGAAAAAGAGCGTTAACACGTAAGAATTTATTCCAGCCGTGATTCAGCCCAGAATTCGCCAGGTGCATATCCAAATGAGCCTCCATTCCGCTATCTATGCATGCGGACCACGCACGCATTTGCATACTGTTGTTGCATATGCTTGGCGCAGCTCGACAAAGACATTGCTAAGTTAGCTATTTCCGCGTTTATGTTTACACAGCTTGTTTTGTTTTTACGTGTTTTAGCCGACTTCAAAAAAATTCAATCAAAAGAAAGGTTATCAATTCAACACTTATTTATTTATTTATTTGATACAAAATCCACGGCTTAATTTATCAATATATATGTAGCTTATTGCTAAATCTTAGAGCCAATAACGGATTTACATTTTTCGTTTTAGGATCATATATCAACAGTCACTATATGTTTTTAAGCTAAGCTCGCGGCTTACTAAGGCTTCAATAGTGGGCTACGACAGTTTTGATTTCGATATCGCAATTAATAATCGAAGATTCATAAGTCTTATTCTGTGTACTGTCATCGCTTGTTACCGCTCGGTGTATTCACAACCTTTTGTATAACGTTTAGAACGACGTTAATGATGAACTTTATCTTCTCCCAAAACTACAAAAAGTAGAGCCTCCACATTCTACAGCTTCTACGGAATCTTAAATATGATGCTATAAAGCCCCTATAAGGCTCTTAACAACTCCAACTACATGTTATATGCCAACAACAACCACATGTATGTCAAGATAAGGAAACTCGAGTTAACATACAGCAGTTAGATACATGATAAATGTATTCATTGATTCCCGATTTGTACTTATATTGGTGAAGTAGAAAGGTGTGAGTAATATGTACCACTTTTGATTTAGCGTTGATTTCTGTAAGATTCTTTGTATAATGCACAGGGCTTTATATTTTAAGAGTTCCACTTTATTTTATTATAATACTAGTTGGCCCGGCGCACTTTGCACCGCCTCCATCATTTCCCCGTTCCCGTTCCTGTTCCCGTCTCTGTTTGCATTGTATTATTTCATGTGACATGCCTTTTTGTTATACTACGTTTTATAGTGACTTGTATTCTCTTTGACGTTTTATGTCACGTCACGCGGGAACACGATCGAACGGGATAAAAAGTATCTTATGTCAGTCCTGGCTCTAAGGCTCCTCCCTACCAATTTTCTGCCAAATCCATTCAACTGTTTTTGAGTTATAAATAGTGTAAATAACACGACTTTCTTTTATATATATAGATTAAGATAGCAAATAAGCATACAGTCCTGGATGGCAAGTGATCGCTGAAGCTGATTACGGATCACTATTACATCCGTAATCAATGTCCGACGGATCGAAGTTCATTTCTTAGGTCGATCACAAGTGTTGCTATCTAAGGACTAAGTTGGAACACAAAAAAAAAAAATCATCATCAGCCCACATCGGTCCACTGCTGGACATAGGTCTCTCCCAAAGCACACCACTGAGCCCTGTCTTCGGCTCTCCTCATCCAGTTATTTCCCGCCACCTTGCGCAGATCGTCGCGCCACCTAGCGGGGGGGCGTCCCACACTGCGTTTGGCACACTAAGTTGGAACGCCTCGGTTAAATGTCTCTCTTACCACACCCCTCAAACCAGAACACAGCTACAAGAACATTGCTTTTATAAGGCAGAAGGTTTAGCGGCGGTGACTCCGGAGTCGAACTATGAAATGTTCTACCTTTGAACCAAATAACTATATGTACGGAACTCAAATTAAACGTTACTTTTATACATTTGGTAAGCTCCCTGTTTAAACGAAAGAGCCATATCAATCATTGTTCGTATTTGCACTTAAATTAACCATAGATGCGCGAGAATGCCGTAAGGGCGTTATAAATTCGCGTTTAAGATGCCAATGTTTACTGAAATACGAGAATATGAGTGACTGATTTCTTTCAATGTTAATAGTGGCCCTTTCGTTTATAAGCAACTATTTTGTTAGCCTCGACCGGTCCGTTCACCGCGCGGCCGACAGTAAAATTAAGGAACGGTTTGATTTGTGAATGAAATCGATATCTCGGGACTTTAATGCACAGATAAAAAATGTCACGGTAATTTGCGATTACTGCATTTGAGATTTATTCACATGAGTCGCTTGATTTATCGTTGTTAGTTAAATTGAGACCGTTTTTTATTATTATATGTTAATTAAATAATTTATACCTATAACAACATACATACATTTTATGTAAAGAAAAATAGTGGATAAAACATTATTATGTTTATTATATTTAAAGTTTACTCAAGGCACAAAGCGTTTACGTCCAAAGTTCCATTTCCATATTGAAAGTATATTTTAATAAAAAAATATATCTCCTAGCTCACATTTAGATTATACCTAATAGATAACTACACTAAAAGATATAAATAATGAAAGCGGAGAAGTTTTTTGGAAGTTACTACGATGTGAACATTTGCATGCTAATATGTAGTATGTTTTGTTACCTTCCATACTTACGCTGATTTATACATTCCTTTCCATTGATCTTATACTCATATAACGTGCATATTCTTGCTTTAATATCATGTATCCGCGTTACATGCGTTAGGTGTTGCCTACAAATGCTGACAAGTGAGAAGCTAAATGTACAGATTATAGCAAAGAAGTAGATAGAGTTTTTGAGGTTAAAAGGCACATTATGCTTTATATATTATATATATAAAAAAAACATAGTTAATATTGTTATGTAAGTTTATATTTTGAATATTTTACATTTTTGAAAAAAGAAATTCTCTTTTAATATTACTTAATAAATCGCTTTTTTACCTTTAAAATCAAAAGTCATTATTGATTGCGGAGTTTTCATTTCGCGTGTATGTGATTATAATAAGTTAATTTGATATCTTTCTAATGACTTAATGACAAATTATGTATTTTAGCTCTTAGATTGTTACTCGTAGTGCCAACGCTCTATCTAAATAATTTGTCTAATCTATGGCACAGTATAGACGTTTGGAAGTACGCAGGTATGGCGGCATGCGGGGTCAGGAGTCACGTCGCAGCGAGCCCGGCCACTCCCTCCACCGCATCCTTAATTAGCCATCAATGCTGTTCTCTAACGACTACACCTATTATATTATCCTTACATTATAATTGATTAGCGCCCCGCCCAGCCGTAACCTGTAATCTGGTTTAAGATGAATCATACGTTTTTTTGTATAAGGATTTAAAGTTTTTAATAACATTCTAAGCATGTTTGTGAAAACATTCAAAACAGCCAATTGTAATGTGGCATAAATTCACATTGATTAAATGATATTTAATATAGTTATTATATTAATATCTACTTTTTAAGCTACCTCTAACAGTGATTTTAAACACGTGCTTAGTTAGTTGTTGTTTTTAATTAATTTATTTACGAGTAAGTTATTTTATGACAACCATATATATTATGTGGAGCAATAACTTAGTATTGTATAATAATATCTTGGTAGTCCTTGCTCAAAGGCTTTCGTTATGAATAGGTTCACTGCAGTAGGGTTATGTACAAGATTCGAATCCACGATCTCACTAACGGTAGATCAGATCTCTAAACCATTGGGGTCCGCTGATTATATACAATATTCAGGTGAATTGTATTGCTTGGCGGATTATGACAAAATTCTTATTATCCTTCAGGATATATGTAACATATGTTTTTTTCATTCGGACCATAACTTAACCGTAATCGTATTTACCCGAAATTAGTTATAGAATTTTGTACACACAATGTGCAGTTTGGAAATTAGTCAATAACATAGCCAGGTTATTCTATAAAAATATATTTCGTACCGTGCTTGAGCCCATACCACGTTTTGTGGAAGGGCTGGTATCGTCTCGTCGTGAGCTGGGGCCGCGGCCGGCGCTGCAGCGTGGCGCAGGCGGGCGCACAGCCCAGAAGATAGAATCTCTTGTCCCTGATCTTCTCGGCAGCCTTCAGCCGCTCCCTGGCCAGCCGGCCCGCACACCTGCGAGGCCCCGCCGCCGCCGCCACCGCCGCCACCAACACGACCACCACACACCACCTCATGCTGTCACGTGGTCGCGAACTGTCATCGCAAGCACTGAACACTGATAGCCGCTGAACACTTCCGGTCGCGCACTGAACATCCCAAGTTACGGGCGGATCGGTCTGTCGCCGGTCGGTGCTGCGTCTAAGGCCACGCTCTTGTGGCCGAGAGGAACGTCCGTCCGTCCGGCCGTGAGAGCGCGTGCGTGCCGGCCGGCATTAGCGCGTCGACTGCCTCCGGCGGGCTCAATTCTTAAGGCTCCGGGTTCGTTCAGGCCCGGGGATGCTAAAAAAGCGCTTTCCACCGACTCGTTTTATACGAATTGACAATTATGTATCAAACTTGTTTCGTATGCTTTCGATTTGCGCCCGAACCGTTATCCGACCCGTATCTGGGGCAGCTAGGCCGCCCAGCTATCTGCGGATCGCTCTTAATTAATTAGCGCTGTCACCGATTGTTCGACAACAAGTTTCACTCATTCAAGCAAACGACAATACGTGTTTGGAGTGATAGTTTATCTTCTATTCATGTTTATTCACTTTAACGCCTCAATAAACTAGTGTCAATTAATCTGTGCCTCAGCCGATAAATCTCGTTTGAGTACTAAATAAGTCACTTCGCTTGTAAGAGTAGCTGAATGCACTTATCCCGACAATTATAAATTGATAGAAATTCGAGGTGGTTGGTTGGAAACTAAATACTAAAGTACATTGAAACAGTGTTTCTTTAACAGTTCCTTACTTAAAATAATCCTATATCCAATAAACATCGGTTATTGGAATAAATTTTAGAAAGGCAGTTAATTTAAATGCAAATTATACGCGGTGTTTCCTGCAACTGATTATTTAGCATACCCCAATATGAAATACCGTGCAATATTGATAGCGTGTAGAGAGAACACACAAATAACTCGCATATCTGCTCAACGATAAACTATATTAATAGTTAAACTGAAAATCTAATCTACTACGAATAAAAAGGTACATGTGTAATAAAAGTGTATTCTAATTCGGTCAGTGTAATTATTAATAAAAAGTAAAGTATTTCAGACTTATGCAAATACTTAAGAACAGCAAACCAAAGCAGTAAAGTACGTTACAAGTATTCCATAGATTGTTTCGAACCACTTAACATTAAAATTTATTTTTCTTTTATTATTAATATTGAAGTAGCAAGTTCTTTCTTGGCTCAACCATAAATGCGTTGCCTCCCCCTGAGGACTAAGTTGGAACGCCTCGGTTAAGTGTGTCTCCCTGACTACACTCTTTAAACCCGAACAGCAGAACATTGATGTCATAAGGCAGACATTTTTTTTTAATTTTTTAATTAAAAAAAAAATTACTAGCATGTCAAAAC
>DWGW01002172.1:0-10108 GCA_018247775.1 Udranomia orcinus
AATTGGTAAATTATTTTTAACAAGGTTCCGTGCGGCTTTACCTGCGTTATATTCGGTTATATTAAATATAAAAGAAGCTTTAGTTACTCCTTATAATATGTCAATTATTGCCACTACAAATATTTCATTTATCTTATCATTTCAATACATCCCCACCGAATATGCATGGGAGCCGCGATCGATGCCTATCACATAGGTCGAGGGACGCGACGAGAGATGAGATAATACGATTTATAACCGCAATATGTAGGTATAGAAGAGGTTCGCATTGGCATTTCTCATTATTGAGGAATGCAGCGCCGCTCGTGACGGCACGCCGTTATTTAATCGACTCTTCATTTATCTCATTCCTTATATCTAATATTCTTTTGCGGTTTCATTTAAACTAGTAAAAGGATTACGTTTTTAACTAGAGTACCTAGTATAGGTATAGGCCCAGCGCTTAATTCAATAGGTTCGTGAGATATGTGAGCGGTACGGAAAATTTCTTTTACGTCAAATGTGGACGATATTTTCTCGTTAACACGTTATCAATAGTAATGAAGATATCTCTTAAGATATTTACAAAATTAAACTCATTTTGTAAATATTGAATTGGTATAGTTTTGTGTAATAATATAAACAAAAAATAATAGTCATAATATACTTATATGTCTGTATACTCAGCTGAGGGCAGCAAATATTTCAAATTGAATTAAATATCCGTACTCGAGTTGTTGTGTATTTTTTAAATCTCTAATGATCCGTTACCCTTTGCTGAGATCGCTTCGTTTTTATTGCACTCTTCCTCTACTTTCCTTGTGAAAATGCAAAAAAAATTGCATACAATCCAACCAACTTTTAAATCCACTGTTTTTGTAGGTTATTTGAGGTCAAAGTTAAAATGGCCAATAACTTGGATCCTACTAATAACTATAGCGTTTGCCCTATAAGCTATATTACAAAAGTAAGTTACCTACTGTAAAGTTTATCTATATCCATTTAGTAGTTTTTACGTGGATGAGTAACAAACAAACTCACAACTCTCGTATTTATAATATAGTATAATTAGTAGGATATAAAATTACTACATACATTATTTAGTGATAATCATCAAAAGATGCATTTGTAAATAACATAATCTATGGTTTTAACATGTACCTATTATTTAGACGAGATGTTTACTTTTATAAATGTTTAAGTGAAAGTGTAACGAAAATTCTTCGTCATTGAGTGGTACAAAGTCAATATGGAATGTTCAGTGACATAAATTACTGACGAATAAATTATAAAAAGCCAACTTGTTCAGTACGCATATTCAGCATGACCCCAATTTTAATAGATTACTATTGCTTATATGCGCGATTAGTTACATGTTAAAAAATGCACGTACCTAATTGGTTTTGTTTCTTTGTCCCCCTTTTTTAAGTCGGTGAACTTATCCGTAAATAACAATACCCAATGTTCTTTATTTCCGTTTCTGTGTTTTAAATTACTAACTAGCAAGTAATTTTATATACGTACCTCGCTAAACACCTAATTGATACGGATAACAATTATAGTTTCTACTAAAAGTAAATAAATGTTTTATAATTTCATCTTAATCTATTTAGAAGTTTTACGTGGAATAGTAACAAACATCCTCACAACTTTCGTATTTATAATATAGTAGGATTTGTAAGGTATAAAGTTACTTCATAAATTAATTATTTAATAAATAAAAAAATCATAAGTTCCAAACAAAAAAGCACGAAAGTGGAGGTATTTTTAATTTAAATTTCACGAAGTGCTGTTCCTATGATGTTACCAAAGCTCTTTTTAATACCTATGAGTTTCGCATATATACAGCCGTTGCTTATTTTCGAGTGACAACAAATACTAAGCGTATAGCTAATATCGATTTATAAAAGTCCTGATTATTATTTGTTCATGATCAATATAAAATAGATGATGAATATACAGCCTACGTCCAGGCTAAAGGCGTAAGTGAAAAAGTAATTATATAACGGTCAATTTAGTAATCGCAATTAATATCTCCAATCTTATCTGTTATATTTAAATAACGTTGAAGCATAGCACAGATTAAAGATAGCGAAAAAAGATTCGAGTTATTACTTTATTATTATTTATATTGTTATTTTATTTTCATAGTCTCAATTGGATTACCAATTGCTTTTCATCTCGTGTAATTCATGCATATGTTTTGGGTAATCCATTTCCATGTTTTATGACAGTTCGAACAGAGCAGGAGTTTTGAATTTTGAACATGAAAAAAACTTTTTTGGAAAAAGAACTTTTTTTAAATATTTATCTAACTAATAATTATATAACTTTGAATTGATAACCTCCTCCTTTTAGAAGTCCGTTAAAAATGGTGTTTCGCGCAAAAACTACTAAATGGATTTAGATGAAACTTTACAGAAATGTAGCTTATACATCAGAATTGCTCATGCTTATGCGATATGCTTGCCTATTGCCTATGTTCTAGGCAATAAGCAAGGCAATAGGCAATTATAAAGATATTGTGTAAATTTGGCCAAAATATTACGGAAGTTACAAGTTAATCAATAAAACTTATTCTACTTAATATATAACGGAAACTATTGGAAATACATTTTTCATTGTCAACCAGATTCTTGTCAAATCCAAGTCACATCAGCGGATGTCAGCTAGAGCTAAAAGTCGTGCTAGACAGACAATTCTCTATCTATTACCTAGTTTAGCTTTGGTGCTACTGGATCTTCCCCACGGCTTTGTACACAATGCAATTTATTCGTAAATGAAATCAGATTTGAGTTTAAATTGTTATCCCTCGGAAGCAGTATCTTTTAAAGAACCAACCACTTTACGAAGGCAAACGTTTTTCGTAGTTTTACTTATTATATTTATCTTCTTGTACGCTTACATCTTTCATCATATCTCTACTCAAACGTCGTCTAAAAGAGCACGTAAGTTCGCTATAATTATTTTTGTATTGAATACGTGTGTTTTCTTGTATGTAATAAAGTTTATATTAAAGGCAAATTACTAAGCGATATTTTGTGCGATATTGATCTGTATACATATTTCGATCTGATGATTCGAAATCCATGAATAACAAATAATAAGAATGTAATTATATTTAAAGACTGGAATTCTAGTAGAACAATTGGATCTATTTATGCAAACAGGAACCAACGAGTTTCCTCTTATTATGATTAAAAATGTTGATGATTTTCAACAATATCATATTTCTATACATAGAACAAATTATTTTGTACAGTAATGTACATAGATTTTATTAGAATAACCAAAAATTTTACAGTATACAAAATTTTGACAAAAATGACTTTTTCTCCAATCCAATTAAGCCTCATAATTCGGGGGAACACAACGGAGGGAGCTACTATTCCTGAGGTACAAACCTTACTTCTCAGATAGAAATTGTTCTAATCTGTATAACGTTGTATCTCTATGAGCGCTTTCGTTTGCTACCCTTAAAAGTTTCTGCACCCATCAAATTCTTTTTTGACTCAATAATTTCATAGTTTTATTACAAGTAATGTGATTTATTGTTGGCCGTTTCACAAAAAGAGCGATAATTTTGAACGGTTTGCCCTGTTGGGGCGTTATAAATTATTTAATGGTTATAATAAACAATTATTATTACATAATTTTAATCAAATCTATCCTTTTCTCACTAATCCACACGTACGTCGCAATTAACAAGACGATTCCCACGTAAGATATCGTATGTCCAAATGGTAGTTTTCAGGAGAGCAGTTTGAAGGGGTTTTCATGCCCATTCCCTTGGTTTTGCAGTTCCTCAAGTGGAATCTAATTATTTAAAGTGCATTACTATAGGCCTCGCGCTTAACCGAGTAGGTTCCTGAGGTAGTGGCACGGTGCGGAATTATCATTATGTATTTCCATTATGTTAAATATCGCGAAATGTTATTCAGGCGTAACGAGACACTTATTTTACGTCACATACCACCGCTCTCATATCACGGACCTACTCAGTTAAGTGAGAGCCCTATAGTACCTTTAGTCTGATCTATTAACTACATTTAGACCGGATACGTGGGAACCGTCGATAACTCGTCTATAAGGTATACAGTAAGCATAGTTAGACAATAATATGAGACTAATATTGTACGAAACGAAGGCAAACAGTTCCATTTAATTCCGACATAAAATGTAACTTAGCATAACTATATTTGTATATTTAGCGAAGGTTTGTGAAACGTTTACCCTTTGTTTGTGAATGTTTATCGATGTTCTGGTATTTTTTTATTTCATTTTTTTACCTTTATCTTATACGATGCCTTAGTGAGGATTTATATTTTAGGGGATAACGAATCGAGTTTTTACTAATATATTTTCAACTGCGGCAGTTTTTCTCAAAGCAACACTCGCTATGTGCATTCTTAGGGATTTATTACAACCATGGCATACACAGTTTTCTCGTCAGATTTTTGTGAATAAAGACTTGAATTGACGAATTAAATTTTTATAATAAGCGATAGAATAGAAAAAACAACTGTTAAGATCACATAACCACTATTTTATTGCTTGTGAGATTTTAAGCCATAAGCCAATTAGCCATTGATCGAGCCATTATCGCGGTGAAATTTGTACATGAAAATGTACAAATATTTGTACATTAAATGTCCCGAAATATGTACAAATGAAATTTGTACAAATATTTGATAAATAGTTTTTTAAAACGTGTATTTCTAAAATATAATTTCCTATTAAGGCATAATATACTCAAACTTAATGATTTTTATTTACGAATAATATAATGATATAGTTTCGTTTTTAAACGCTTAGGTTGTCATATCTGTATTAACGTTGACACTTGACGCGGTTGCAGATTGAAATTAATGCGTTTTTACTGTTTTTCCAAAACTTTTTTAAGTCGTTGCCTAATTTTTTTGAAAAAAAAAATCGCGTATATTTACAATCTGTACCCGTGTGTGGAAACGGTATTCAATCGCATTTATCTTAGTTTTACGTCGTACCAGTTGAGGCTCTTAGATGTCATATTTTTGTACCGATTTTCAAGATAAACGGAAATTCGAAGATATGCTATGCTAAAATTTCATAGTCCATTTTTGATATTTTTATATATCTTCCCGTTGTTTACGCTTCTGTAATTTTTTTATGTGAACGTTCATTCTACTTTTATTACTGTTTATTAACACACTTTCCGATGTAAGTTTTTTTGTAATATTTTTATAACGTAATTAAGATTAGATTTTTATACGTATGTCACGAGAATTACCAATACCAATTTTAGTGCCTTTAGTGCTGTATTTTTAATTACCTGTTGTTAGATTTCAATTGTTTTATCGTTGAACAACAATGATCATATTGGTAAATGGTGACGGACTTGTATGTCCAGTATATTTTATAACGTATTTTATTTATTATATTATGGCTTCGCAGTACTTCGTGGTTATTTGGAGAGGGTTTTTCGGTTTTAGATTATCGTATAAGACCCGTTCTTTATCTCCAG
Source organism: Udranomia orcinus (assembly GCA_018247775.1). Classification (NCBI taxonomy): domain Eukaryota; kingdom Metazoa; phylum Arthropoda; class Insecta; order Lepidoptera; family Hesperiidae; genus Udranomia; species Udranomia orcinus. Next base: position 5,483 of record DWGW01002172.1, read on the forward strand.
TGATTAAGCAATCAAAAAACTTCGAAGTACACAATCAGCTGAAAAAGGACCATCGAATATCGGCTGTAGTAAAACCCCTCCACAAGTTCAATAGATATTTGGTTCTCTCTGCAACCCCTTTTAACTGACTTAAAAAAGGCTATCAATCCAACGTGTATATTTTTTCATTTCTCACTGTTGGCAACGGATCTCTTCCGACTACCAGGAGAGCCTGGAGCAAACTCCGCCACGCTGCTTTCCTTTTTAATCTTTTGGCTATTGACTGCATAACCAAATTAATTATATATCTAATAACCTTGGACAATCTATTTGTGTGAATAAGTAGGGCCCACCTTCAATTGATTAAAAAAATGAATAAGTGTTATTAATATCCTGTTTATTATTGAATTAATTGAAAAGTGAATTATTATGAATGTAACTAAGTGTTGTCAATTAGTTTAATGTTGTTGACGTTTAAAAAGACAAGTATGCCGTCTAAGCCTCGAACTGTTCTAACGAATTAGTGAATTTTGTATTTTAATTATTTATTAGAGAACTATTTGTCGTCATTACGGTTAATGTATTACGAGAGGATATTTTTTAAATCGCGTAAGTAATTAAGTTATAAGTGAAATATACGATTTTGATTTTTTCTTCTGGTCTTTTCTTATAAAATCTTTTTATGTTTAACTGTGTCAGGTAAGAATGTAATCGAAAATGACTTAGTAATATTTACACGTTTAAAAATCGAATGTCGACTCAATTACAGTCAATTACCAATTGGATTGGATTCCTAGTTACAAGTTAAAAGATCATTATTATCCATCATTTCCATGCGATTAGAAATGACAATTTATGCCCAAAAAATGCTCACTTTGATTCTGACTCCTATCCTACCTATCTTAATTCACATTTTTAACAATTCCTTGTCCACTTGTATTCCCTTTCCTTGGAAATATGCAAACATTTTAAACATTTTAACTTTACCTAAAATCTCCAATCTAGTCTTACCTTTCTTATCTTCTTTATTCTTATTGGACCTACGTTATAAAGATGTAAATGATTGATTATGATATAAAAAAAATCACACTCATTCCCTATTATCAAAGTGTTGTAGTGCACTCCTATAATTCATTATCACTGGCGTTGACGTGAGTGATAATGAATATTGTTTTTTATGTTCTTTTAACATCATGTAGGTAATTGCGACAATTGAAGACAATCAAAAGAATTGTGTTGTGAAGGAAGAAAAAACATCTGATTGCTGTTCAATTATTTACTAGTAAAGTTAAAGAATCGACATTAATAGTGTAGGGACTATTTGAAGTACAATAAATGATTATTATTGTTATTATCTTATTATTCGTGCAATATACATAATTTTGTGATTTTTGAGAAGTAGTAAAACTTAATAAAACCTGTTTTAATAGCATGGATCTCGGCATAGTGATACTATAAATTATACAATTTAATGAGGTTAATAGTAATAATAGTACTATTCTGTACAAGTGGCGTCGTCGTCGGTGACAGGGCACACGGCCTTGGGGCAGCAATCCGGATATGGCTTTTCGGAGTCGGTCTGTATTGTGCAGGGTGGATCAGCCGAGACCACTCCGCATCTATAAGCAAATAAATTTCATGAAAAATAATGTCATCTAGGTAAAAAATTGTAGTATAATAATTGCCCAAAATTCCGACTTTACGACGAAAAAGATAGTATTGTTCGTAGTATAAATTAAAGTTTTAACAAAAAAAAAAGAACCGACTTCGAATATGCGAAACAATGCACTAAAAAGTAAAAAGTAATTGCATTCGCATTTATTGTTAATTTTGGAATGACGAAGTTATACATACATAAAAAAAACTTACGTGTTGAATCGATAACCTCCTCCTTTTTTGAAGTCGGTTAAAGATATAATAATGAGATGGAAAGTTTTAAAATGTTTAAATATATGGAGCGAGTAGTAAGATCAGTTCTAAAATAGTTTGCACGTCCCATGAGATTTGTGAGAATAAATAGTGTTAGTCCGATGATTAGACAATATCATGAAACTTGGACCCCACTGGATGTTTACATTTAAATACGATATTTTAACTGAGGCACCATAGCCACAGTGTTCTGGTTTGAAGCGTGGTAAGGAAGACATAGTTAACGAAGGCGTTCCAACTTGGTTCTCTTGTGTCTCGTACGAGGTATGTTATATTTATTATACTTGTGCCGTATTTTATTCGCATGGCTCTTCATCTACTTACGCACCTAACTCAAGAAGCCAACCGGGGCCTACAAATTATTTATGTCTGTTGAAGAACAAGAGGAAGGAAACGTTTTAAGATTACATCCCATCAAACAGGACTTAACGTTCATCAATCGGTTGTTAACATTTGCTGATCTTTTTTATTCAAAAATAGCTAATGTACAGGTGGGATATTCGCTGCCTTAAATGTTTATATCACAAGTGTAATCACCAAGATAAGTTAAGCAAGAAATAGAGCTCTCTTTATATCTTTTTTGAAGAATTCATACCTATGTAAGGACATAGGTATCCCCGGAGCTCTGTGAGAAACAGAACGTGGGGTTATCTCACGTCTTGTAGGTTTGCTAAACTATTATATGTCCATAGAATATAGTGTAGTGGAGGGTGTAATAAAGGTACAGCTAGGCTCCATTCCCTAGATTTCGTAGTCCTTCAAATGAAATGAATTTATTAATCACTCGTCGATATTTGAAATACATAATACTCACGTTGCAATTTGGACGGCATTTTCTTGGCATCGGAATTCCTTGCATTCTTTTTTGCTGGGTTTCGATTCGCCAACCGGAATTACGGCGTCCAATTCCTCGATGTAACAGCCGGGCGTATCCTCTGTGAAGAATATTTTGTTTTAAATGAGGGAGCAGTTGTAGGATAGATAGGTTAACTCAAGCAATGAGCATTAGAGATTGGTTGACCATTGACTAGTACTTTTGTCAACCCACGATGGAATTCAATTATATATTTACATATCGTCATCGTCATAAGACTGTTGTGACAACTCAACATTTATTATGGTGGACTCTCAGGAAAGGTTCCTGGGTTCGATTTGAGACAGATTTTTTAATGACGAGTTCAAATTTCTGGGTTCGGTCTGGGTGTAGGTATGCTTGTACCTTAGCGCAGTCCATAACCCAAGATATAGGACTCATAGACAATCTTGGCCCCACGCTAGGATTGTGGCACACAAGGCACATGAGTGTGCAGCGTTATCGACATATGAGCCCAAACTTACTGAATTTGTCGGGTTTTTCCTGCAAGTTCTGGATGTATAGGGCCGCTCGGGCCACGGACGCCACCGCGAACAATACAAGTAACCCGCGCAACATGGTAATAGATGCAGTTGTAAAGTGCCCACATACACTGATTCACGAACTTTTATAGTCACGGTCTCCAAGTAGTGATGTACAAGTTTATCAATAACACACCGTATAAATTATTATCGATAGTTTTATTTGTATCTATGCAGCCCGAATTATAATTTTCTTACTGGATTAGGCACATTTTAAATTTATTTATTTATACGAGCAATGTTACTTCAGGAATAGTACAACATTAATATCACAAGTGTCTTCCATTTTCATAAAGTAATTTGTATTACATATATTTGAATAAACAGGCTCCTGTCTATTACACACTTTTATAGTATTGTGAAGCAAATGAATACGTCCACTTAATCATGAATGGTCTCTGACGCCCACGGACATTTAAATGAAGCCCTGGCATGATTTACGTCTTACCTTCCTATCGTCAGTTGTTGTCTTGTCTTTTAAATTGTCGCTTGAAATGAGATTTAAATCAAAAGGAACGATTTCGAGTTTTAGTTAGAATGTTTTTAGCTCCAGCATCGCTAAAAGTAAATCGCTTAAATTTATCGTCGATGTCGATAAATTTAATAAAACAACGCAACTTCTTATTACGTTATGAGTAACATATTTTATGGTAACAAAGGCGTTTTTCTTTTGATTCCGAATTTATTGGGCAGAAAACACTTGTGTACACATTATCATCATTAAGGGGTTAGGGGTAGTCAGAGGCCCGAAAAATGATGATTTTCAATAAATTGTTTGCTAGTCAATTGCTTTATTTTGAAGGAAAAAGAAATCCTTCGTTCAGAACAGTTTTTTATGTTTTTCAAAAGCAGTATAAATTTTATTGAAATCTATCGAGCGGTTTTTAAGTTACAGTGATTACCAGTTCAAAAAACATAGTTTGGAGAAGAACGCATTTAAAGTTTTGCTATCGACGTATGTAGAATACGAATTACATTTAGTCATCTATTCCTGGGCCACATATCTAATAGATAATATACTAATACCTAAAAGATATTTAGATTTAAAAATTACACGCTGATTGCAATATTGAAATCCTTTAAAAATATTGAACTAAACTTCGACTCAGCAATTTTATGTTTACGCTTTTTACTTACTTATTTACTTACTTACTTACATACTTGCAGAAACTTATGTACTCGTATACCTACATAATATTGTTATAATATAAACATTACAAAATACGGTCCTCAGGAGTAGCAACCTATGTGTGGCCGACCTAAGAAGTTAGTGCATAAAAATAAATGACACGAGTTAGGTATCGGGCCGCAGCTCAAGGGTTT
>DWGW01002173.1:0-10107 GCA_018247775.1 Udranomia orcinus
ACACATTAATAAGGTAAGGTTATGTTTTAATATTGTTTTTTTTTTCGCTCGCCTCGCGAGCGCGAAATTATAAGCCCTGAATATAATTATTGTTGTTATGAATCCAGTTTTAATGAGCAGCGTGTGTGGTCCGCTCGGGTTGCTTGTATAATTAAACTGTTTTGGTTTGCGCGCCATTTTCCGCAGCCATATTTTAATTTTGTTTATGGCCGCGTTCCGTTTTACGTTAACTAGGCGATATGGCCACCGTAACGCGGGTTTATGTAGAAGTTTTATTGATACGAGATTTCTCTTTCTTGTAATGTTTAATTTTTATTGCGAACGTGATTAGAAACGTTGTAGGCGGGTTTTTATTTTTAGTTTTTAGCCAGCCGATAACCAGGCGTCGTAATTATTTTGTAGTTGTAAATTTCGCATTAGATAAGGCATGTTACTTTATCGGGCGCAGTGAAAGTGCAGTGACGTAAGCGTTACATTAGATTCTTGCATTATGGCGCACACCAGCCGTATAGGGAAGTGCTTCACCATACATTTGGTTATAGGTGAGTGTTGCCTTATTTCGCAATTCGAAAGCTCATTTAGGTTTTTTGCTACTTTTTATATTATGTAAGAACATGAGTTATTCAGCGAAGGTAAAGACGATAAATGCCTATTACTATTCATATTATGTAATTGCAATAAATGTAAATTATTATTAACTTCTGTAGATCTTATTTAAAAATAATATGGGTTTTAAAGTTTATGTTATATTTTGCATAAAGTTAAAAAAGTTGCCCATTAATGGGTACAAATTGTATGTGAATTAAGCAAAAAAATATCCACATACATTAATTTACTTTTTTTTATTAGTTAAGATCAGCTAAATGTTTGCCTTTATATTTCATCGAGAACATGATTACTTTGTTCTCTTTCTCTTCCAAAAATGACGCACCATACACTCCTGTTGTATACCAACGAAAATAAAAAAAATTATCGCCGATAAAGCGTTTAAGATTTATATAATGTAACCTATAACTTAAGTTGCAAGGTAAAATGATAACCTAATAGATAATTTATTGAAATAATAATAATACTACTTAAGTTGATGCAGGGATCTGTATCTTGCAATTTCCGATGCATAGACAATGTTTCCATCCATTCCATCACATCTCCTCTTGTATACCGAAAACCAATATTTATTCGTATAAACTCGCCTTCGCTCCCTTTTTAAATTTCAATTAGTCGGCATCCATAAAACTCTTCATTTTAAACATTCGATACAAACATTTTTTTCAGAAAACAGACTTAGTATCGTTTTAGTTAAAAAACGATATTATTACGATTACGATTAGCTATAACCAGAATTTATCGCTTACATTGCAATGTAGATTAACAGTTTGTTTTTTATTTTTATATAATTTTAACTTTCGTTTTATTAATGCATATAGTTACAGTATACAGTATACAGTATAGTTGATATGCCTTTAAAATTAACGAATTACACATGTTCTAGATTTAAACGTATTTCAAAACGTCTACTCCTTTAACAAAAGACGCTAATATGCCGAAACAGAATAAGATGTAGACTATTGGTTACAAAGTAGGTATCTATTACTAAAATTCGTTCTGCCATTGTATAAGCATTCAAATATCTTTACTTTCGCATTTATAATATTAATAAAATGTCGATTATTTGTTCTTAATTCGGAACAACCTACTTGCTCAACCGCTCTGAACGTAATTAAAAAAATTCGGAAGCGACAGTTTTTTCTTAACCACTGAAAGGTGTCAAATGTAATCGTATTTATTTAGATCAGTTTTTGCCCGCAACCGTCCACTTTTCATTAAGATCGGTTTTTTGCAACCACTATAGGTGAGATTTGAATGACAGTTTTTATATGAGCTGCATGCTTTTTGGCACTAAGCAAATTAAATATATGCACATTCTATAGATACGTAATTATAATTTGTTTATTTGTATCTTAAAAATAAGGATGTAGGGATTTAAAGAGGCATTCGTATACAAAGGTATAATCACGAAAGAATGGAATCTTAGAACTCAAAGACAAATTAAAAACTTTAACGTGTAAACATTTCGTATGCCTACTAAACTAAACTAAGTGGCCCGTAACCACTTCGTAACTATGTTCGGATTACGAATTTACATTCGCTTTGTCTTTGGAACATAAAAACAATGATACTCATTAGAACGTAGGATGTGAATTCTATGTGAATTTCTTATTTCGTAATTGGCATTCCTAAATAATTGTACAAAGTATAATTTCCGCATCTATTCCGCAAATAGTAGAGAAACATACGAAGATAAGTGATCTCGTAATCTTTTGATCACACGCACGGCGACTACACCTGTGTGTGTTGGCCATGGTTTCTGTTATTTTTGGAAAATCCGTATTGAAAATTAAATGTTTTATTCTTTATTATATAAATAGGTAGCAAACAAGTTGTCTACCTGATGGGAAGTGATCATTGTCGCCCATGGATATTTGTGATCAACCGAAGACACGATCGAAGTTTCATAGGTCGATTACAATTACGTTGCCGAGGACTAAGTTAGATAGCCTCGGTCTAATGTGTCTCCATTACCACACCCTAGATACTAAAAGACAGCAGCAATAATACAGTTATAAGACATTATATAGATGCGATGGCGCGTAATTAAAACGCATTGATTTTGTCATTCATTTTAATGTTTTATTAATTCATGGTTTGAAGAACGGGGAGATGTATTAAAAAAATAATATACTAATCGTATTAAATCCTACTAAAATTATAAATGCAAAAGTTTGTGAAGATGTTTGTGAAGATTGTACGTAGTCTTTCACGCAAAAACGTTAAACGGATTTAGATGAAACCAAATTTATTAAGATATTGTGCACATTGGTTAGAAAATAAAGATTAGTTCAAGTATGTAACTGTCATTCTACGTAACATATAACGCGAGTGAAGCTGCGGGTGACAAATAGTATAAATAGAAAGGAAGCTGAAACGGATATTATCTATTAAAATATGGTGTCCTTTTTTGATGGTAGTTGTAATGGTCACCGTGGTTGTCATCACAATTTTCTTTCTAAAGCGAAAACGAGAGAAAGTGATTACTTTTCTTTGCATTTCATTAAACAAATAAGACAAGACGCGAAATGTCGAGAGAGCGGATTGTGATCTAACTGCTGACTGGGACACTGGGCCACAGTGCTCTTAATTAAATTGCCACTAGGGATCTTAGATAAGCAGAGATCTAAGAAGCAAGATACAGATAGATGTGTGGTGGTGTTTCAAATTAGTACAAGTTGCAGAGTCAAGAATCAAGACAAACAAATGTTTTTCTTATACCTGCGGCTCGTGTCGCCATTATAAAGTAAGGTGAGGACAAAATCTTTTTTTCTTTTTTTCTTAGGCGATTTTTCATACTAAAAACATCGACGCCCTTTGCGTTTATTTTCGGGACAAAGACTACCTGATGTTAAGACATCAATCGATCAAGAAACAAATAGTATGTAAATATGAATGAATTATTATCCTTCTAAGTACGGGGAACGGAATACTCGTATATAGACGAATATAGCCATTAAAAAATATATGAATATATATATATACAAGTAAAAGCTATCGTACATTGTGTGTATTACAAACATTGGCATTGGCTTTGCCCGCCTTATTTATTAAGTAGTATGATGAATATAAATTGCAATTTACACAATATCCTTATAAATTATAGATTGTGTGCTTTTCTGATGTAAAAGCTAAGTGTAAAGTTACGCCTAAATTCATCGCTTAAAATCTTCGTATACTCCGATCACAAGCAAAAATCCCAATGGAAAAAATGCATTTATTACGTACCATGCATTTACATACCAAAACGGAGGCAAGATTCGGTTACGTTTATTGACCCTGCTACCGGGAACCGGTCTGGACATTGTCGTAAATTTCAAGTACTTACCACTAAAATTCTTTGCATAAATGATGAGTACCTCGAAACAAAGAAACAACAACAAACGTATTTATCATAAGAATTCACGACCGCGGACGTTTGTCCTACTAGAAAAGTCTTCCTACGTGAAGTAGACTACAGACATAACAAATCCGTTGACTTTTATAAACTAACATGGAACTAAGAACCCGCACATTTCAAACGGAATTGCGAAAACTAACACAATTTTTGTGAAGTTTGAACATTTCTTGGTTTAAATCCGAAAGCACCACCGTTACACCAATTTCTGCATCGTAACAGCAGAGTTCTTGCTGCTGTGTTCTAAGGGTGGTAAAACAAACACAATTCACCAACGAATTCTAACTTTGTCCGCAGATGTAGCAACACTATTTTTTGTTGATTTCACACAGAACTTTAATCTTGATGTGTATATGTATAATGTCGATATATGACTTACTTACTTAGTATTTGAGAATTATGGAAGGCAATAACCACTCGATATCAGGTCAAAAAAAACCATAAAAACAAGTTATTACCCAAAGGTCTACGACCTATCCATGAAAATTAAACACGGAGTTGATAGATAGCCGCTCTCCCGTCGCCATAACCGCATTACGGAAGCTGCCATCAGCGCAACGTAACCAGATTACGCCAACCAACCTGGAATCAAACTCGATTATGCCTGCACTAAGTCCGCTGCAACTTTAAAAGCTTTAGCTGTGACAGGATGCAGCCTAAACGAATAAGTGGGTAAGGTAATGGAATTGGTTAATGCACGGTTCGCTAACTTTCGATCTACCAACGGTATTTAATTAAGTAACATCCTTTGCGGGTATTTTTATAACATTGAGGAAGCAAACCAGCAAGCAGTTCACTTGACGGTAAGTGGTTAGTTCCATCTGTAAGAACAGTGGTTTTATTACAAGGCAGACATAAGTATGACGGTGGTACCTCCTACCACCATCTTCGTATGTATTTTAGACATTAAGGCTCATCTTTAATATCAATAACGAGTTGTAAAGAAACAAGGATTAAATGTTTTAATAATTTTGTGCTTACTAAATATTCTGTAAAAAACGCCAACCCCTTTAAGAGTACCTGACTAATATAGAAAAAGAATGAAAGATAAATAAGATTTAAAAAAGAATTATACACTATGAGAAATCTTAGCCTCTTTTCAATGTTACTAAATCGATTACTTTACGTGAACAAAGTAGGGGTCGGAAGCTAGTGTTGAGTAAACTTGTACAACAAATTGATCAGATTCTTCGTCGCAAAGTTACGCACATACATCACGCGAGAGAGGCGTTAATGAGTCTAATTAAATACAACGACGCTCAATTGAAAGATCACTGCTCTACGCCGTAGAGCCACGCGCGATCTCTATATACACAAACGGTTCCGTGACTTTATATAAAGAAGAAATACCCAGCGATAAAGAAGACACATCCCTTGAGGGTAGAACATATCGCATTTCGACTTCGACCTACATTGTTCTTGCTGTGTTCTTGTTTAAAGGGTTTAGAGGCATCCGACTTTGTGTGACTTTAAATGGAAGCGTAGCAACGCGTCCATTTAAAATTATTTTTAATCCTGTATTGGATGAATTATTGTCCCTGAGCATCAGAGACCACTTAGCATCAGGTGGACTGGATGCTTATATGCTGCCATTGAGGCATTATTGCCTCGCCTTGCCGTTATAAATAATCAAGTTAAGTGGTAATCTCCGGCTAAGGACATTTACAACAGCAGGAGGGGCTACTTTGAATGAACTATGAGGAATCTCTTCATATCATCTTCGTATATATGGGACATATGTAAATATATAAATACAAAAAACAGAGTAAAAAATAACGTGCACATCTATTTAAGGTTAAGGTTATTACTACAGAACTCTTAAATTATTTATTTGACTGATCGCATGTCCGTCCGTCGCACTCGACTAGCTATCGTCTAACCGATGTCAGCATTATGTCACTGATGGACGCCACTTTTACATGAATATGGAGTAAACATTAGGAGTATTTATAAGATAAGAGATGTCCAGTTATACTGAAATTAGATTTAAGAACTTACAAGAACGGTGTGGAACAGCTAGTGACATTAAATTAATTATACGCCTAGCCATAACTTTTAATAATCTTTCTTTACTCTCTTTTATTCGGCATATAACTGGAAAGTGTTTTTGCTTAACGCCCATATAATGTCACTTCTATCTGCTTCATTACTTTAACATTTTCTAATATAATTAAGCACTCACATTACTCTATTTTGTATTAAGTTGTTGGCACATGTTTGTATGTAACTTTTAAACTAATGATAATAAATCCAAAGTACCAATGGTTACTTTTATTAGTGCGGTTCAATGTTGCGGTTAACTGCCATTAAATCGAAACAATACCGTTTTAAATGTTGCTTTTATGATGTCGTTAATTCACCGTTTCTATTTTCTACGGCGGCTAACCCAACCTTTTAACTTCATAAACTAAACTGTAAGTACCGAGTAAGAGGTAAAAAGTAAACTTAATAGTTATCATGAAGGTTAAGAGGATATTAAGAAACATTTTGGTTACTTGACTTAGATTCGTGTGGATTTTCTTTAGAACCTAATCTGGCCCTAAGGGCTTAACCCTTAGAATTTGAGTCGGTTTTAATTTTTAGTTTAAAAATTATTCTAAGATTAATTGTGATCTTGTGATAATATAAGACATATTAAATATATTAAAATATAGTAAGAGTCACTTCGTAATATATTTAAACCAGATAACCCTTAAATCGCTTTAAAATGTACACATTGCATACAAAACTGAATGACTTGAACTGGGATTACAATTTTATGCCCTTTATTCGGTCTAGCTATACCTTATGTTGAAAGTCTTTGCTGTGAATCTAGTTGCTACGTTCAGGCTTTTCTAGGTCACTGACACACTACCTCATTACCGATTCCAAATCCTGCTCATTGCGATGATACAATGAACTGTCGTCTTATGTAACACGTACGGTTACGGATGACTGACTAATTTTGCAATTGTCCGTAACACCGCGAGGTCGGGTTGTGTAATGAGCCCGGATGAGGTCGGATAACGGATCTCGGTGATTCCCTTTCTTATTGTAATATGCTCAATATATCGACACTGGAAAGCGTAATTGCTGTACCATCATACCATCGCTGCTTATAAACGAAAAGTCCACAAATCACAATTGAAAGAAATCAGAGTCAATATGAGAGAATTTACATATTTCACAAAAACACCCGTAAACATTGGCATCTTGATAACAAATTTATACATAAGTCCTTTTGGTATCCTCGCGCATTTGTGGTTAAATTAAATGCAAATACAAATTTAAATTTAAATTAAATATTTCGCTTGTTTAAAAGCAACGATTTAAAGTTTAAAAAAATCGTAATATCAAAAATAAAAAGCGCGATCTTTAAAATTTACATCTCATTATTTCTTTACTTAAAAAAGCAACTGTTATTTTTCGAGATAGATATAACAAATTCACTTTCTATCATCAAATTTCTGTCCCTATCTGTAAGGAAAAATGTAACTATTATGTATTTTGTTTAGTCATACCTCTTACATAACCTGCAATCCTAAGGATGGATGGATTTTCCAATAGTCCGCAACATTGCGAGGTCGTGTTGTGTAATGAGACCGGATGAGGTCGGATAACATATCTCGGATTGTCGGCTCATCCCTTTCTTAATATAATCATTATCTATTGGCAACTGGAGGAAGTATTTATCGTTTATCTCTTTTAAGTCGATGGAAGGTGGCAGAACATTTGGTATTTCGACTACAGAGGCATTGCCGCTACATTTGCATTATAAGAGCAGTGTTCGGGCTCCTGTATTCTGGTTTTAACGATATAACGGAGACAAAATCAGCGGGCACAGTCGACCTGAAATAGAAATTACGTAGGTTGATTAAAATTATCCATGGGCGACATCCTGATGATAAGTGAGATTTAACTGCGTGCTTCTTATTGTTATAAAAAAAACATTGTTAATAGGAAATGTCTATTTGTGTCATAGTATTTTATATATCTATCGTGTCATTCTTTTTTTTAGGGGGAAGAGTTATGGCGCTGAAAAAAATAAGTACGATTTCATAGACACGATTTCATTTCTATTTAAGATATTACTGTCTGTGACCTGCAGTATTAATGTGTATGATAGTCTACATACTCGTTTGCGTTTGCTCTTTCTAAAATAAAACCTCTCTTTCACACAAATTAGGAAACAGACCATTTATGTAGAACAGTTAACAATAAGTTATAAGGCAACCTAAAATATCTTAATAGCTCTATCGAAGTCAGATGACATCACGAACTTTCACTCTTATGCGTTGCGGATAGCGGTCAGTGAGTCACTGAGGCGGGTAAACTACTGAGTAGAATATAAACTTTATTATATTATGAAAATACGCATAAATCATATACCAGTACTAATTTGGTCAAATGAATATGGCATGTATTTTAGGTGACATTTAGTAATAATCAATAAAAAAGAGCAAATAGGATTATGTATTTGCGTACCATATATGGATATTTATTTTATTAAAACCTAATTATTTAGAGAAAATGCGGCTATGCATCCATCTGCACCGTAGTCGTTTTATATATGTTATCGATTATGTAACATAATTATTATTAACCATATCGTCTGAATTTTCTAACAAAAAAATAGTGCTCAATTTATTCATACGATCTCGGATAGGCTGTGTTTTACACAGTTTTGTATTTTATTTAATCTGTCATAATATGTCAGGTTGTCATGTGTATTTTGAAAATGGAACAAAAGTAAAAGCTAATAAAATAAGTCCAGTATTACAACGTGAGCTCGTCAAGTTTCTCTAAATGGTTAAAAGAGAAATTAATTAATTTTGAGTGTCGCATTTAAGGCAGTTGTGGCTATGAATATGCCTATATAATTTCAATAGGTCAATAAATTTTAGTCTAATGTCTTTTTAATACGTTTTTCTCTTATTCGCTTTTAATTTCATCTATCATCTATGGGACTTTGCAGATACTGCTCAAAATTTCGCCATCCGATGGGTCATATCCTCTCTGAATCCAACGGTAACCCGCCGTCTTCTCTTTCATCTTCTAGTTCTTCCTCAGATCACAAGCCCACCTGGTCGAGGGACGAGTAAAAGGCATAATAAAATTTACTTTTGAACAATTTAAATTACCTATCACGTAAAATCCTAAATAAACATTTTGCTGATCTTAGATCAGACAGCTGCTACCATTTATGTTTATTTACGTTACATAATACTCTACGCATATTAGACTCCGAAAAGGTTTGCTATTATTTTTTCCTTTCCAGGTATAAGTCATTTATATGCTAGGCTCACGATTGCCTTGACCGAATTGCAAGTATATGAATATGTCATAACTAAATAACTTACTTGTTTGAAATCTGAAAAACTTTTGATTTTAGTAATACCTACAAACATTTTTTTTTCTTTTACTCGCTTAGTAAGAGATCGCGACCACAGTTCGAAATACATAAACACATTATCTAACTACAAGGTACTCGTAAATTATTTATAACTATAATCCACGTGTACAAAGTCACGTGTGAAAGCTTGTTTATTATAAGGATCGTTGTGGATGACGTGCAGTTTAAGTGGGCGACGTTGGGAAATATCGACGAGGCGTATTTTCCCGAAGTGGCTCGTTTGCTTATGAAATCGATGTTGTGTTATGGGCTTCGTATGTATGTTGCATTGTTCTGCGAACTCTCTAGGGCGTTGTGAGGACGATTTTGTCTGTGACCTGGTTTTAGTTTTGAATCATAGACAGTAAACAAGTATTATTATAAGTAATTCAGAACATATAGACTAATGTCAAGGTGGTAGAGCATTTCGTGGTTCGAATTCGGAAGCACCAATACCAATACCATCCACAATTTTTTTCTTGTAACAGCAGTGTTCTTCTGTTCTGGTTTGACGGGAGTGGTAAGTAAGACATACTTAATCTTAGTTCTCAAGGATACCAACGCCCTTGTGGGGTAGCAACGCAACACAGAAACAACCCATGACCCAAGACACAAATGCCAATTTAGCAAGATTGAACTTCTACTTACTAACTTCTTCTGTCTTGGGTTGTCCATGACCAGCAGTGATCACTTACCATCAGACAAATTGCATGCTCTGTTGCTACAACTA
>DWGW01002174.1:0-10106 GCA_018247775.1 Udranomia orcinus
ATTAAAAAAAAATGATTTATACATTTAATATAAAATGTTGTCATCATCTTATCATATCATCAAAATAAATACAATGGAAATAGTATTATGTATTATTATATTATTTATTTGGAGCATATTGATTTTATAAAAGACGCAGTTTCATAGGAAACCTACACGTAATAAAAACAATTGCTACGATTTCTACGGCGTAGCACGAGTTGTTGTTACCCGTACTGCCATTTTATAAGTGAAAAAATTATTAATTAATATTTGTTAACATTATTCAAAATAAAAAAATATTAAATTTTAAAAGATGTTGCTTGTTTTAAAGTCCAGTTAATAACTAAATTTAAAAATAAAATTGCATGAGGAAGGTTCATAAAAATTTTAATGGAATTCGAAATTAAAAAGAAGGACTCCCTAAGTAATAAGATGCAGAATTCGATTCTTATACAAATTACTCCAATCCGAAGACGTAACTTTAATTATTCCGTTCGTATAATATTTCGAAGCTTTAATATTCACAAACGATTTTATCAGATTACATTTTCTAAGTTCTCTGAAAAATCTTATTTCAAAGTGGCTTTGAAGGCAACGATATAAATGTTTATTTAACTGTTTTCAAATTCACTCAATTTCTGTAATTCCTTATACGTAATACACATAATAAATGAACAAATAAACTGCTAGTTGGAAAAATAAGAAATACATAATACTTTTCAACAAGACCCTTAATATTCCACGACTTTTCCACGCCTGGCTCATAAACACCTTAAACAAAATGATAATTGCAAAGAAGAAAAATGCAAGTACTTAAAATTTTCGATGAAAAATAACAATCTATCTATAATTCGCTACATCTAGACCTACAGTCTACTTACCAGACTTAAAATTATTCGATGAAAAATAGCAAACTATCTATTATTCGTTATACCTAGGCGTGCAGTCTACTAGTCTCGCTAGCCGACACTTCAGCGTACGTAGAGATCCACGTGACACCATACGAGTTGCGTGTATCTAACAAGTCAGTTTATCAAAGGATGTGGGGTGATTAAGCGTTCAGTGAAAATGAAGTCTGATTTAGCTTGGCTTTGTACGATACACAGGCGCGAATTAACAAATAGTACGGCTCGAGTTTCCAGCTTTACGTGGAAATATGAATACATGAGCTTGTAAGTTCTGTTTGGTGTGTATTTATAGCTATCCGTATCATTAATGGTCATTATAGTTATATGAGGATTATACTTACATCTCTCTGTAAAGAGAATACTCGTATACATAAAGATACATTTAGGATAAAAATATATTAATTAAGTCTGAACAATACAAAAAATTTTACTCTAAATACACGTTTGTCACATTATAAGATCGTTATCTTCCCAAACGAGTTATTTCTCATACGAAAAATCAATAAGTCGATTTAAACATTTGTATTTATATTGTATAAAATTCGCAATGTATGATACATATTTATACTTATATATGTCTTGATATTGTACAAAAATATGCGATGTATTTATTTTACTCTTGTAATTGCATAATATTCAAGATGTTCATATCAACATTTACCTATATTATATACTCGTATATTAAAAATCATATCTAGTAACTATCGTACTTATATATTATTTTAGGAAAAAATAATCCCAAATAGACGCCACTTCGTCTATACGTGTATTCAAGCAATGTTTTTGGTTTTATTTCCTTTACCAAGTTGCCGTGGATCGTGATTGTCTAACAGAGTCGTTTCCTACTTTTTGGAGAGGAAAAATAGAGATTTTGCTATTTCCCCCATTTCACACCAGACGAAGACTCACTAACGAAACGTACACAGTGTGGACACTCTTTTTTAATTTTCATGTCTGGAACTCAACTGCATATTAACTTGAACATGTATTGAACTGATGCAAAGAAATATGTATATACTATCAGTACATCTACGAGAAAACAGATATCGCTTCAGAGCAGCATGACCGAGTCTAGTTGCGAACAAAAATTGGTTGGGTATAAAAACCATTAGAGTCATAAATATATATTATGGCTACTTTCCTACATTTCCTTAAGCTACTTTAGTCAGTGTTTACCTTTTCTTTGTCGTTTAATAATTTACCTATAAAAGTTACAAAATATTTAGCTTTAATAATGATACAATATCATATGACATACATATTCTTAAAGCCAGATACTTAAACGAAGAAAATATAAACAATATATGGATATATTGTAACTATACTATACCTACATATAACCTTCATATAATGATGAATAATAATTATAATGGTAACATGCAAATCTAGACATTTATGCTATATCTAATGAAACCTATAAAATACATCATTTCTACATGTCTAAGTTAAAATTTACAAGTAACAAGTCCAAAATTGAATATCACAGATTATAAATAAACAGCGATATAAAATTACATACAACACATTTATACAAGTAAAACTTCTTGTAATAACGAACCTTATCCAAGTTGAATATATGTCTTAATTATAAGTATAGTCTCAAAAACAAGTTGTTATTGCGCCTAGGGGCAGCAATCTCGATAACTATATTAAAGCCGTATCACCTCGGTTTTCCTTGACAATATTTCCGGACAACGCATCCTTGTTTCGGAAATAACAAGCGGCAGGGGGCCCCGTCCCGCCGCGTTCTCTAATATCTGTTGTGTTATTAATGTCCTTATACGGATCTCCAATTATCTCGTAACAGAGGGCTCTCTGCTGTTTCAATAAGCGACAATAAACGACATTCAACTGTTTGCTATCATGTAGGTATGTCGTTCTTTCACGCTTCGGGGTATATTCGTGTGTTTTTGGCGTGTTTTGTTTTAATTGCGCCTTTGATTCTTAAACAAGAATATTGTTAAGATATCTTCGGTGATAAAGTGTTGTTAATTAACTACAAAACTCTATATATAAATATATATTTATATAGGGTTTTGTGGGTACGAGTAGTAGTACTCGTATTATTTGCTATGGAGCAGAATGAATCATATTCTTCGATCTATCTTTAAAATTTAATAGTTGTATTTTTAGACTATGAGCTCATTTTGCTAACCTAAATGACTTATCAGAAGTAATATCATATTAGTATCTACTACATTAGCTTTAGTAAATTTTTAGACATAAAAAAGTTAAACACCAAAACAAGTTAATAGCAAGTAGTAACATGGTATACAGCCAACACCTTACTTATAAAATATTATCATATCAGGATTCAAAAAGCAAACATGTCACAGTAAAGGCACTTGGATGCAATCTTGCACAGATTCCTAGAAGCTAAAACAATATCTTCGCACGCTAACAGAGTCGAAGCAATTTGTCTCACTCGCCTCGCCCGTGATTGAAATTCTTACCGACTCTTCACCCATGTGATTGGATCCACTACATGGTTGAGAACAACAGAAACATTCTACAATTCGAATTTGAATATGCCCTAAGAAATACGAGAAACTTAAATTTATCTTTCACTTAGTTACATAAATGAATTAGTATAGAAACATTAATTTAAACCATCCCAGCATTTTTTAATGAAGGCAGTATTTATCTTATGTCCAAATTAGTTCTTGGTTTTTTCGCCAGGTTTTCTAATTTGAATTGAATTTCTTAATAACGGATGTAGTAATGCCATGTTCATAATCGATTGCAACGAGACAAGTACAAACATGACTAGGTAAAAACATACCAGCACCAAAACTCACTTTTTCAAAGACAAGACATTTTTTGTTAAGACAAATTATAAAAGTTTTGATTACGTTTGTACGTCAACACTCCAACACCACTTCGTGTACAAACCAGGGAATTCTGATATTTACGTCACCCACATACAAATCATGTGTTACAAAGGTTCAGCAGACGAAATTATTAAGGGGCATTTTCATTTGTGCCGAGGTTCCCGGAAAACAAAACGGCCGAATGAACTGCCCAAACAGTAATAAATAATTTACAAAAGCGGTCATGTGAAAGAGGAGCCCTCTTCAGCGAGCCACGCGGTAGTTAGGTATTTGAATTGCTGATGAGTTCCCCTCCGAATAACTTGGCAAACGTTAACTGGTTTAGGAGACACCATACTTCGTTATCCATTGTCCGAATGTTCTGCTACTCAACGTACCTAGGGACAGACTAAAAAGGACTAGTAGACAATGCATGATGCATATGCATTGTCACAAACAAATAGACTAAAAAAATTTTGAATAGCTTCCCTTAAAAATTACATTTACTTAGCTAAAGTAGTGAAGGATTGGTATTATACCTAAGCAGAGACAAAACTGAGTTATTGACAAGTCAGCTAGCACTTCAAAGCACATAGTTAACAATTTGGATACATGGATCCAGCTCTCTGATATTTGACTAAAGCACCGTATTTACAAATAATTATACAAGTTTTTTGGCTCCGAGCTTAAAGCGAGCAAACACAAAGGTTATCCAAACCGGAACGTTCATTAAAAAGTTATGCTCCGGCTAAAACATATAATACGGCATGCGGATCAAATTACGAACATTCATGAAATCTACAATTAGGACAATCATTGAATTTTTATAAAAGAAATCAACCTGTTTATTAGCAGGAAGCAAGTTAAATATATTTAAATGATTATTGAGCAATATATAAATTTATTGCATTTTTAATATTCCAATCCCTTTGTTTGTTTAATTTGAACCAATATTGAATTAAACGTCTATTTTGTCACGTCCCAAAAAATATGCGGAAACTAACGTTTTATTGAGCTTTAGTACACTAACAATAATTTTAGTTCTAGTTCAGCGTTTTAAAACACATTAACAAAAAATAAAGCCCCAACAACGTGAACTCTATATGTTGCTATATAGTTGCTTCGTTTATAATAGTTAAACTTAATTATGATAACTGAAGTACATACATATACGATTTTAACATAACATTTCAGACAGAAAATGTTAATATCGAATATGTGAGTTAATTAACCACTTTTATTGCACTGATCCAAACGATAACAAACTCCAATAATTACCCGCTTTTCTACATAAGAGCAATAGCTATCTGTTACGGTTTATTGGGTTAAGGAATCAGGAACGAATGTGATAACATAATGGACGAACTTATCGAGTTAGAGTCAATTTATGTTCTGATAAAACTGCGTATAAAATATTTTGCCAGCCGTATGGAACAGTTTCCAAACAATGCCATTAAGAGAGACGTAATTGGCACAGCATCCCTTGTTTAAACTGGGTTAAGTACTATAGACAAAGGTAAATGGATATCCCGTGTATAGCAATAACTGATAACCAATTTACCCTCACAATTCATTAGCCCGTTGCAGTTTGGTTTCAATTAGACAGAGTCAACAGCCCTCAAAGTGGACTTAATTGATTTTTTCCGGTCGGAAAATTTAATCAGAATGACCACAAAACAAATACTAACACAGCAAGAAAGGAAGTGCCTCCCCTTCTTATATTACGTTAATGTCTTAGTTTTATAGAAACATTGGGAGCATTACATTTATTGTACTATAAAATTAAGAGTACTTTTTTTATTCATCTTATGGTTTGTTTACTCTCACGATATGTTTCAGTTGAGACGTAGAACAGCGACGGAAACATATGTATAACCAACATATATACGAGTATATACGTAGCCATACAATTCCAATTCGATAAAACTTTTTTTGATACTGTATTATTTACTACGGTGTGTATGGACTGTCTATTTCTTATTTAAGAAATTAGATATAGGTAACATAAGTAAGTAACTTCGAAAAACCTTTTTACCTACCTCTACGGTTAACTACTTCAAACTTTATAAAACAACCATAGTAAATAACAAACTGAATCGAGAACCGCAAGAGACAATATAAACCTCTTTACTTTCCAAATTAAATAACCAAATACATAAAGTACTGCAAGAGGAAATATAAACCTTTTCTCTTTCCAACCATATGATCATTAGCACAACCACACTAACCCAAATCCTTGATATCCGCAAAAACTACTGGCAAGTGTCCCGATGCAAAGTAGCCATTTGTCTCGTTGATCGTGGGCGGGCGGCGCTACCACGCCGTAGTCAATGGCCAGTGCTCGGGCCGCAGTCATTTCATGGATTTACCTCCCTATATTTCACTCTACATGTTTTTCTTTGTTTTCGCATTGCATTCCGTGGATTCTAACTAGGTTTTGTCCTTTTGTCTTTGACATAATTTGAGGTTTGATGTTACATTACTGTAAGAACAAACCACAAATAACGAATAAAATGACAAACCCTAATATACTCGTACTGTAATATAGGGTTAGTCCTTTGTACATAATCCACAGCAACCTACAATAAGTAGTAACCTACAGTAGTGGTAACATCAAACCCGAAATTATGTGGAAATAGTTAGTGTAGCTTCATAGGACGTTTTTATTTTTCATCTTTGCATAAAATTATTTGTTCTTGATTTCGGTTTGATCGAAGTTTTGGATCGAAGTTTGAAGTCAGTAGTGCCTTTAGTTACTGAAACAGATGCATTGTACTGTACACAACTAAACATTTTTGAAATAAAAGAAATAAAACACAGCTAGACAAAACAAGTACATGAAAAGTCCCATATTGTATATTCTCTTCGCTGCTGCCATAAGCAATAAAATTTTTGAATTGTAGTCATAGTTGAATTTTTATTTTATTGCTTAAGCCCAGTGAACCAACGAATTTATTAACAACCATTATAATGATTCGGTGCACTGGAATAAAAAAGGATTGGTGAGGGGATTTCCTCTGTAAATATATTCCAATAAAATTTTTCATTCATATTTTTTAAAACAATAGTGGATATACAAGCCTTTTTGTAAAGTTTGTTGGCAATAACAGTTAGTATAGTGTAGACAATAATTTTATATTCTTTGTTTGTATACGATCAAGATATGGAATTGACATAATATATGTAGGTACTTTAAACACATGAATATCAAATTGAGGCAGGATGTATTGCTCTAAAGTAAATTTTCAATAAACTGAAATAAATCCGTAGTACATCAATTAATAAAAACAAAATAATTATTACATACTTAACTGTTACTCTCCTTGTATTTATGCCTTAAGTACCACGAAATAAAGACTATACAACTATACAATATGTAATAAATATGCCACTATTAAACGACTTTTATAGCACTATATACCCATATACTTACGAATATTAAGTTTTCTTTTGATAATAATTTTCTATCCTGAATAAAACTATATTACAGGAAGCACGAAATTTCTATAATTTGAGTGAACACAGTAAAGAAAACTGTTGCAGGACGATAAAGAAGAAAGTATCATAAGCATCCACTAAGCAGGCGAAATCTGAAAGGTGCGGAGTAAGTTGGCGTCAGTTACGCGCGAAACTTATTGCAACTTGTTTACTCTCCAGCAGCCTTTTGTTCCAACTTCATAGACGACTGCCGACGAACAGTAAATTTATTAATAAAAAGGGTTAGCATCTTGTTGTAACAAAATTTACATTTATCAGTCTGTCACGAAAACAAAATACCAGTACCGCTGTATTCTCCCCTATTGTCTCCGTCTCTTGTGGCTGAGGCGTTACGTTGGGACATCGGAAGATAGTCGTTATGTTCCCCAATAGGACCCAACTGCACAATAATATTTTATTTAATTGAAATTTCGTAAACTACAAAAATGGTAGGTAGTAATTCTTCAATTCCAAAGTTTTGATTATACACAATGAATTGCATAGGGCAATTTATAATTTGATCCTATTACTTATAAACGAATAATTTACTGTATTAATAACAAGCCCATATTTGTTGTTTAGAAACCTTCAACTGTAAGACAACATGTAATATGAAGTCTCGATAAAGCTTAAAAAAGTTAAAACTGTAAAAAGTTCATTACAGAGTTCCATCGTTCTTGTTGTAAAAGCGATATTACATACGTCTATTTAGCGCACAACATCCAAAAGGTGCAGAGTAAGTAGACGCATCGTAGTCAGTTCCGCGCAAAACTTATTCCAACTTGTTTACTTATCGCCCGGGCTTTGTTCCAACTTCATAGACGACTGCGGACGAGCATTTCCCCTTCTATTAACTACGTTGACACACATACATCGCTCGACGAGATACATTGCTTAAATTCGGAACTTTTACCACATTTTCACTGATAACTACAGATAAATACTGTTACCCTGTTCTGTAACTCGTGATAAAATTAAAGTCCTTATTTATTGTAAACAGCCAGGGGGGCGTTACAACTAACTAACAAATTTCAAGACATATCTTTCTTTATGTACTTCTTTACTTAGGTACACATTAAAATCATAAAACAACAATTCTCAAAATAAAAATCACTTTATTATCTTCACTTAATCCAAATGTTTATACATACTAAACTCAATTAAGATGCCGTAAATCATCATTATTTACTCCAAGAAAATACTATATATATTACACTTAAGGTTAACAAGAAAGAAAGAAACTGGAAATGATAATGATCCTCCAAATACAAGACTAGGCTGCTAACGTCTGCCTGTGAGAGCAAATTTATTAACGGTAATAAAGCTAAATCAATCGCATTGAGGAAAAGGAATCTCAATCGTCCTTTATTGGTCAGCTCATACGCCTCACTCCCCCAGTCAATGCGTATTTACAATTGACGAGCCTGTGCAAACGTCGGTGTGGTTACTAACACTATTGGTGTGGAATGGATGTTCTGTCAACTAGATCACTGGCCACTCTGTTGACAAAACTTGTTCCCTTTCCATTTTTAGCTTGAATTGCAAATCGTAGTTCACAAAAATATTTTTTGCATTTGACACCTGTTTCATCCTGAACAAGATTTTAGGTTAGGTTGCATGTTGTAAAAAGGAAGATTGGTACTTATTTATGACATTCATACAATAGTTAATAAAAAAATACTTTACATCAGATGCCCTGTGATTTGCTAAACATTCAACACCTATAGAACATGAAGTTCAATCTCGTTAATTAATGCACAGAGCGGGCTTTAAATTACCATAAAGTTAAATTATGAAGTTTTCAGTGCACTTGAAGTGTGAGTGCGCTTGGCATCACATTTGGAGAATGTAAATCTTTGGAAGAGCGCATTTCTCGGCTGAGTAGCCAGCGGAACCGAGTTAATGAAGAACTCTCGGTGCCATGATGTACCTCGTGCTTCCGAAGTTTCCGAAAGCCGAAAGTAACTTCATTTGTTGGAGATGACGTTATTTCGCAACTTTATGACACTAATATTTTAAACGAACCCCTACTTAGTATAATTGTTACTTTTTGCGCTTTTTAATACGATATTTGATGCATTTATGTTACGTATATGCAAAAATTTATTACTTTTGGTTACTGTTACCGCAATGCCGTTTACATACACGTGTCAAGAACAGTTTTACCAAAAGTTATTACCAAGAAACTTCCTCTCAGGACTTCTCAGGAGTTCGCGTGGACTTGGAGAATTCAATATTTCTTTGGTGTAGGCCTATATTACATTTCTTTAAATTTAACACTTTTTCGAAGCTTTCTTTTTAGATACATTGGAATAAAAAGCGTAAAACTATGTAACGAAACAAACAAAATGGATAAACTTAAGTACGATGCGATATTTCTTATATATTACATACGTATTTAATTAAATCGTAGTACGTCCGTTTGTTAACTTTTCTAAGTGAATCTGACACTATATTTTATTAACGTTCGATCATCATAATTAAGATTGCTACAACTCCAAAAAGAACGAAAATTGATAATTTAATATCAAAGACAGTTTAATCCCCGTTTGACGTTAAACTCAAAGAAACGTTTAAACAAAATTGCTTTCTTGCCGTATTATTAAATTTCATTAGAGCCCATTTTCATGTGAGTATTCAACGTGGCGTATTTTACGCTAATTAGACACGGTTCACTTCGCTAACAAGTCTCGCATCTAAGTAGTTACACTCTTGAAAGCATAAATTTATAATTACTTCGTCTTGAAAGTATTGTACCGCAACAGTTCCACTCGTATATTGCTAAATTCGCAGACATTGCGACAGAATGTAAATTGAATTTTCTGTACATTTAGATTTCTTTATATTTTTTATTAACCCTAGATACATAACGTTCCTAAATACCCCAGATAGCATAACGTGAGGTCGATATGACTCACACCCAATATCT
>DWGW01002175.1:0-10105 GCA_018247775.1 Udranomia orcinus
CGCGGCGGCGCGCAGCCAGCGCTCGCACAGCCGCCCCAGCAGCGAGTCGCAGTCGCGCCCCGCGCCGATCCACTGGTACATCTGCGACCGACACACGCCGCATTAGGGACTTTACGACACGTTACAAATACGATACAATACCAAGGACTTTATTGCACACCAAGATAAAATCAAAAATCAAATACGATACTGTTTATTACAAGAAAAAAATAAGATAGGAAATACAGCAAATGAGAGCAGGTGTAACAGATCGGTAAATAACGATCTTTTCCAGATCGTGATCACGAAATATTAGCATCAAATCGCACTTTAAATTCCATCACAAGATATTTGCCATTGAAATCACTGATTGAGATCTACGCAAACTCATAATTGCAGAACAACATACACATTCAACACTTTTTATGCCTATAAAATAGTATTTTCCATTACAGAATCCACATATAATTAATGTCAGATGGACTCTGTCTTTAATGAGGAAACATACCTGATTCTCCGGCATATATTGCAAATATGGTACAAAGTCATCTGGATGTGGTCCCTTCTCACCAGCCAAGAAATCCAATGCAGAATCCAATTCGCCACACCAGTCATTGGACACTGAATACATACAAAAACAACTAACTTGCAAAGAACAAATATATAACATAATACAAGAATATAAGATTACACTTATTTACTTTGGTCTGTAAATTTTTAAGTTGATGTCATTGGCTGCAAGATTAAAGTATTATCACACCTACTTAATTTACTATTATAAATACTTTTATTTCACATTCAGACATCGCCATACTTACAACTGTACCACGTGTTGAGTGGGGCAATCGGTGATCTCATGACTGCCGCACACCGTGCGTGCAACTGTTGCTTCGAGGCTCTATGGGCCGCTCGAGCGGGGAACAACGCACGGACCAGAGACAAAAAGTTGGCATGTGTTGTCTCTGTCAGAGGCTCGTCTGTCTCAACAGGTGGTTCATCGGTCGTTTCCGTCGACGTATCCGCTGGTACGACTTCCTCGTTATCAGCCACTATCTCAACCGGGAGCGCCATCATATCTGCAATAATATACATTCCAATATATTTACAAGTGATTCCAATTTCTTCATCTTACACCTGATATCTTGAATAAAATTTATTATGCGTTATCCTTGCAACATCCTTCAATGCAAAATACAATACTGTTATGATGTGGAAGAGGCAATTTCCTGAATCAAACCACAAAAAAATCTACCAGACATTAATATCAAAACTAGCACTAAGCTTACATTGCCAATCAGCACTAGTATAGCAGTATATACTCCTGAATTTGCTAAACAGGCCTGTGTCCGATAGTAGGACATAAGTTTGCAGTCATTCAGCATATGGCTTATGAATCGAGATGCTGATTATCAATTTACCAGTCTGCACACTACATGGAGGTATTTTCTAGTTACATAGAGTCTTAAGAAACTACATATGAATGCATAAATTGAATTGAAAATTGAAATTGACGGATAGATTGAATAGCTGCCAATTCAACTCCAGGCACAGGTCTCACATGAGCTACAATGTCTACATGTCATACAACTTTACCTACATGAAATATATAATTAAGTACATGATAATATTAAGTTTATATCCTGTTTCAGCGCTAACAGATAACCTGCATAGAAGATAAACATTCACACATCTCTCTGTTTTGCCACACTCAAGTTTTACACAATTTTGAACAATATGTACAATGTTCTGTGAAGAGATAAAATGACAGTTTATCATATATATATATAGCAGTATCAGAAAGCAATTTGTTTTATTTTTTTTAAACAGAAGGTAATAAAAAATTTTAGTTACCAATTCCATCCAAATCTTCTAGCTTAAGTGGTACAGGTTGGCATGTTTTACCAGAAGTGGAAATAGGATTTGAAGGATCTGGAGGCTCTTGCTTTATCACAGTCTCCATTTCTGATTGGAGTTCATTGTAATTTGTACTAGTAAAATGGAAAAAAATACTTTTTTAGTACATAATATACTTGGAACACTTTGACATACAAGCTGACATTATGAAATATACAAACTTTGGCAAGTTGGGATAATTCAATTTAACATCCTTCTCTTCTTCAATGTTTTCGGGCAATTTTATATGTTTAGGGCTAGTCACAGGGTCTAAGAATGAGGAACTTTCCGAATCTGATTCTTCTCTTTCACATTTTATTTTAATATTTGGTAACAATGGTTTAGTTTCTACACTTTCGAAGTCTTCTTTGCCCTTCTTGCCACCTTTTAGATCTGACTTAATTGGTTTTGAATACAACTCTCTTTTTGTTCCTTTCCTCAATTTCTGTATAGGTGTTTCTGTCTTTGGTCCTCCAAACATGAGTTTCTTTGTGCCATTAATCAGAGCTACTCTTTGCTTAATATCTTCCAAGGTTATACCAATTGTGTTTAACTCTGGATGATTCTTAAACACACATGCACAAACATAATTAAAAAAAAATCACACACTACAGTCTGTTCAAATTACAGTTAAAAAACAAAATTTGTATTTCCATACAATTACTATTATATGTATTTTTGTACCACTTTATACCACTAACTCTTGAATCTTATTGGATAGCAGCTTATCACTCTTATACAATTTTTTTTATATAAGTCCATTTGCAGATGAATGATAGCCACTATTACATTAGTACATCACCTTCACAATAAGCTATCATATTTATTAAGATATAAAAATAAAAACCCTTCTTAATATGAAATTTACCTCTCTATATTGTCTCCTAGCTCTGTGTATTGCTAAAACATTTTTAAGACATTCTAATGATCTTAAATGTGAAGGTTCTCCACCACCCAGTGTTCCTGATACACCACTATCTGTATTCTGAAAAAACAATCACAATACTCAATATAAAATATTATTTACACAAAAACTTACAAGTATGAAGAAGATAATCATGATTTGTGTTGAGGAATTTATTTAGAGTAACCATAGAGTAACCTGTATAGTCTTGAAGGTTGCCAATAATTTACTTTCTCAGTTTTATAGTTATATCCACTTCATAAGTAGTTAGCTAGTTGTAGTTCACTTTATAAGTATGAATAGAAAGAAATGTTTTACCTGTGAATTTGTTTGTTTTCTCTTTTTAAATGCAAATTCAGGTGGTCCCTCAGGATAATTATCGTCCTCAGACTCATCACCGCCGACTTCACTCCAGATTGCTGTAAGCTCTTCAAAATATCTCTGCCTAGCTCTCAAATAAATTGGTTTATAGTTAGTCTTCGGAGATTGTTTTGTAGGCAAAGGCGGAATGTATGGAACTGCTCCTGGTGGTGCTGATCTTGCAGCAGCTAATACTCGCTCCCGAGACAATAACACCTCAGGTAATAGTTTGGCATAATATGCTTTTCTCTACAAGTAGAGTAAAATTAATTTTAATACAAAAAATACATTTCTATTGCATACATTGAGAGTAGATTCATAACAAAAGATATAATTTAACATTTCACTATAGAAAAATATAGAAAAAAGGAATATTAGGAATGGATTACGGCATTGAAGTTACCTTATGTCTTTGTTGTTTTGCTCTAGCTTTCCTTAGGAACTTCCTCATTTTGGCTATGTCTGGTCTAAAATTACCCTGCCTTAGATTTTTATGAAAGGTCTGCAGAGGTGATACAAAATGAAATGGCTCATGTTCCAAAAGCATTTTTACAGTAGTTTCCTTCTCTGTGTCGTCGTCTTCGGGAAAGTCAGGCAGGAACTGTTTTAAATGTTCCTTGTCCTCATCATCCAAGCATTCCCAAGTACTCATTGAAAAGAACTCTTTAAATATCTCAGGATCCTCACAGAGCCCCTGGGGGAGCTCAAGACTCTGTCCTAATATACGAACAGACTCTAGGGCTTCTTCGTCAGAATCCGTGGACCCACTGGAGCTATCAGTAGAACTGCTACTAGATTCACCACTGTAACTTTGTTCACTGTCTACTTTTTCTTCCATGGCCACGGAACGTATCGGCTAAAAGTTTGGATTGTACACTTACGTGATGTAATAACAACGCCTTTTAGTTATAAATTCTGAGACATTCCGTCCTCTGCATTGATATTTCGCGTTGTTTTGCTTTCGTTGTTTACAAAAACCCGACGAATGATACATATGCGATGTGAGGTAAAATGCTAGGAAGCGTTCTAGATAGCCGTCAAGTCTTGTCTAAAATAAAATACAACGTACACGCCAATCTGCAGTGTTTCATACATAGTATGCGCCAGAACGGCACATTGCGATGAGAAAATAGCTTGACAATCAAGATCAGCGACATTTTGCCATTTCAAAATAGAATTAAAAACAAAACACACTTTGTCTATGTCCCTTTCTGCCTTATCTATTAGAGCCCCACAGAGGAAAATTACAATAAATTATACTGCCGTAAAAATTATACTGCTTTTACTAGAAGTAAAAATAAAAGTAACAGCAATATCAGAAGTATGTTAATTAAAACAGTTTTTCAATTTCATGCACTGTTTGAATACTAGTTTAATTTTACATTATAGTGTAATCAATAAAATTTTAAATGGATCCGAAATTTTTCAAAAGTGCTTAAATAAAAACCAAATAGTCGGTTTTATAAAGGCTAATTAACAATTAACAAATGGTTTTTATCTTTATTTCTTATTGAACCCTAATTATGCCATGAAAAGTATATTTAACATCTGTGCATATATATCAGAACGTCCATGATGGTGTCGGGCAGTTTGACTTTTGGTTTGACGTAAATTAATCGTGGTGTAGTAAATATGGCTGACGAACTCAATGTTGACAGTCTAATTCACAGACTTTTAGAAGGTAAAGAATCATTTTATTTCAATAATTGGACTCTATACGAATTCTGTGTACTGGATTCTATTATAATCTTTTAACGTTCATCGTTCACAGTGCTTCCAGTTGCGTAATTAACTCTGAGTCTATATGTATAGAAACGTCTCTAACTCATAAATAAATCGATTATCCTCAATTCTTATCTGAATCTACTTTGGATGTTCACGCTTTAGAATTCTTGTAGATGTCTATTTTTGTCAAATAAATATTGCGTATTAGTAAAATATCACATGAATATGAAATAGGTATATTCTGTCTAAGATACTAATATTAGTGACATTCTATGGCATCGAAAAATTTTATGGGCTTATTGTTATGCTTTGTTCGCATTGTATGTTACTTTACTTGTTAATTTCACTTTATCATGCTGCTTTTTATGGGTAACAACAGTATACAGACAGCAACAAGAAACGGCAAGACGAAAGGGGAAATTGAAAGACATCTTTTCGGGAGAATGTATGGTTACTTCTAGAATTCTTTCCACAGTATTCAGCTAGATACTTTAAGTTACTTTTGTTTTCCTTTCCTGACAGATGATCCGCTTTTATTGAACCTGACATTAAAGTATTGTTTGTTCATCTTGTCCAAATACTAATCCTTGCTTTAAAAGTGAATAGACATCAATTAAAGAAGTAATTATTTATTTATGATATGTTAAAGATATTATAGGTCCCCATAATAATTTAAAATGTGTCCTATTGATGATGGATTTGTCCACAACCATAACATATTTATGTATATACACACAATCTCTCCATTTATAGCACAATGTTCAGTCATATACACAGAAATCATTATTGCAAGACTATTTGTATTTCAAATTATAACTCTTCTCATATCCCACATAGCTTAAAGTTTGCGATGTCAATTTTGTTAAGGATTTAAGTTCATAAGGCTACTTGGGCATGCTTCGCAGGACTTTTTACTTTGAGCCTTTATAAACAGCAATGTTTCATGTGTATTGCAAATATATTATATACATCTAGAAAAATATGGTGTTTGAAGATAAAATCTGTTTAGACTTAGAGCTGCATAATCTATAGTGTATACAGGTGTATTGCTCTGTAATTTTTATAATAATAGAAACAGTAAATACCTTGTTATGACATTTTTATTATGTTGTATCCAACCATATCATATCTAGATATATATAAGTATCTCTGGCGCATTGTAATGAATAGGAATGTCATGTGTGTTGTGTCGAATGTTTCGTGAAAATGTTGTTATTGCAGCAAGTAATGTAATATGTTATGCAATCTTGTTTCATTTTCCACAACATGACCTGCATTTAAAACCTTTGCTTGAGCTATGCATTAGCTTAGATAACAGATGTAATTTTAAGTGTATGATTGATTTTTGCTCCAGTTCGAGGATGCCGGCCCGGAAAGACGGTTCAGATGTCAGAATCAGAGGTGCGGGGCCTCTGTACGAAGTCTCGGGAAATATTCCTACAACAGCCAATACTTTTGGAATTGGAGGCACCGCTTAAAATTTGTGGTAAAAATGATATAATTACAAATTTATCAATTGTTTATTGGTAGCTAACTGCATCTAAGGTTATGCTATACTATAGTATCGTCTCCATATATTACTATGCATGGAGTTATTAATTATTTATTAATGAGTATACCAATTAATATTTAATGATAATATTGATTGGTGGAATAATATAGAAGTCCTTATGACCTTCTCATAATGAACGTCATATTTGTTGTATAATGGAATTTATAGAAATGGCAAGTATTCAAAATTAAATGACACAGCTACAGAAACATGTTTTTGGTACTTGTAAAAAACAATTTGACTTCACCAGAATGTTTTGAAATGTTTTTATAATCTATTTATTGAGATTGATCTCCAAGATTGTATATTAGTTTACTATCATCTCACCTCTTGCGTTAATGGTGCACAATACAAACAACAAATTTGGAGTTTTCTAGGTATATATTCGGAATTGCAACGATCTCAACATTTCTATATCTGCAGTCATTTTACTAATGAAGATCACCTCCTTTCATGATACTCTGTCAATTTAGGGACTATTACAAAGCCACCAATCAAGAAATAAGATATGATATCACTCCAATGTGACTTTTATCTTCTTGATTTTGGTGGTTTGCAATAATGCACCGACATATTGGATTGCACTTTATATGTTTTGTAACTAATACCTCGAAGTCTTAAAAACCGTATCATTCTGAAAACATTATTCCTACTAGACAACATAGGCATTGTGCTAGTTAATATGCAGTGAGAAATGCATAGTCGCTACCTACACAGTAATTTACCACAATGGTGATCAACCGTGAAATATAAATATAGCTCTGTTTCCTGAAGTGTATCATAGATGTAGTACTAGTCTACTTATTAGTTTCATTGGCAATATAAGAAAAGTGCAATTATTTTTACATTTTCTATAATAACATTCAATTTGTATCATGCCGGTGAACATATAAGTATAATTTCATAATAATCCTTCACAAATTATGTGTGTGATTAATCGTAAACAAGATCAAATTACGAAACGATTTCATATCACACTTCATTAAAATAAGGACTTATTAAGAGTTAAGTAGATAGGTATTTGAAATTCATTGTAAATCTGCAACAAACGCATATTGTATAGTATGCGCATGAACACAACATGTCCGTCTCCTTATCGTTTCTTATATCACCGACACCGAGAATTAACGTACGTAGGTACTTTAGTGTCGCTGCGAATAACAAAAGAATAAATTTAATCGGGCAATTAGTCACACAGTGGAAAAAGAAATATTCGACTAATGAACTGACTGTGCGACCCGATGAATCTGTTGAGCGCGTATTTTCTACTACTAAGGAAGGCTTAATTAGATTACGTGACACTACAATTCCATTATGTATATTCGTATATAGTTTAGTATGATAAAATAATTAAGTTAATATCCATGCTTGTACAATTTCAGGTGATATACACGGTCAGTACACAGATTTACTCCGTTTGTTTGAATATGGCGGGTTCCCGCCAGAAGCTAATTATCTATTTTTGGGCGATTACGTGGATCGCGGGAAGCAGTCTCTGGAAACCATATGCCTGCTGCTTGCTTATAAAATCAAGTATCCCGAGAATTTCTTCCTCCTGAGAGGCAATCATGAATGCGCGAGCATAAATCGTATTTATGGTAAATATTGCTAAATTTATCACCTACCTCCCAATATCGATTACATAACGCTTGCAAGTTAATATGAAATATTTATATATAGCTATGAATGTATATTATTGTACCTACGGCCTGCCGACACACGGAGTAATACATCCAAGGTTAATTTTAATTCTGGCATCATGGCCCTGAACTACAAATGCATTAGCTGGACTAAATACTTCGGAAATTTAGTTGAGGGCTGCCTGAATGATATAGATTTACGCAATATTATATGTAAATAAATTATTAAATATGAAGATATTAATTACATTCGTATATTAAGTATTATGAAAAAATAGGTTCATCTAATTGCGTTTAAAGTGTATTTTGCTTTTAATTAATTGAATAGTCACATTTATTAAACGTTGTAATGCATTCTTTGAATTAAAACGATACAATTTCTACTAAGGCAATGTGCAGACCATAGAGAAGTCGAAACACTTTGAATAAATTATACATTTTGAACAAATGCTTTCAGGTTTTTATGATGAATGCAAGCGCCGATACAACATCAAGTTGTGGAAGACGTTCACTGACTGTTTTAATTGCTTGCCAATTGCGGCCATCATCGATGAGAAGATTTTCTGCTGCCACGGCGGTCTCTCGCCCGACTTGCAGGGCATGGAGCAGATCAGACGGATAATGCGACCAACTGATGTCCCTGATACGGGTAAATCCTACTCCAACAATGCCTATCGTTACAACATACGTAATTATATTTTGTAACAATATACACAATTGACCGGCCAAATACCCTATTACTTTTTAGTTTATTAATATCTATTGATTTAATTCATTCATTGATATCATATTCAACATTTTAAAAACTTAAGGTTCTTTTAACATAAAAATGAATGTCTATATAATTGAATACCATACAAACATGAGTTTAGAAAAAAGAAAATCTCATAATCTCACCCAGACACTTCTGTTTTATTTATAACTGTCCAACAATTGGATTAGAAGCACGCCTACGAATACTTTTCTACGCTCTTAGAACCGTAGGTATTTTTGAACGAACATAATAAAGCGAGATATTGACATGTGTTATGACGCATCCTCCGCCAATCCTATTACAGCAGTGTAGTCAAGATCTAGGTGTTGTAGAGCTATTAGCAAGGATTTTACAAATTACATATAAGCAAGTTAACATCGTGAAACAACCAATGTAATGTAAGGCAATGGTAAATTGCAATCTCTGCTTAAGGTGAATTTGGATAATAGAATAACTGAGTATTCGACATTATCACTAAGACAATCGATCACAGAATTTCAGAATGAAACCTAAAAAAAATTTGTAAGAAAACTTTACTATTGTAGATAATCAGAGGTACACCAATTTAAAATGTTTCCTTGTTTAGTTTAAATTATTTTTAGTGTTTAAAATACACATGTAAATTACAAAATCAGTTACTACTACACAGATAAAATTATGGAATTGTCCACTTTTTAAATAATTTAAAACCAAATTTATATTGCAAGGTGCTTACAAGAAATCTACAGTTTGTTATAAGGCAATTTATTTCTCGCTCAGGATTGCTTTGCGATCTGCTGTGGTCGGATCCAGACAAGGACGTGCAGGGATGGGGCGAGAACGACCGCGGCGTGTCCTTCACGTTCGGGCCGGATGTCGTCAGCAAATTTCTCAACCGACACGACTTGGACCTGATTTGCAGGGCTCATCAGGTACGACTTATTGTTACTATAACCGTGTAGATAAAAAATGATTGAAAATTAATTTGTGTTTCTGGAGATGTTTCTCACGATTATATATATGTAAATCGTGGACATTTGTTCAAATAGATTGATTGACGATGCCATAAATGTACTAAAACGAAAAGAAAATAATTAAAAAGTCAATTATTTTTCATTTTATTACTTGTTGAAGTTGAGAAACAATAGAATTTAAGATTATATAAGTTAAAAATATATTCGTTATTTACATAATTTTATTTCACATATAAATTAATTATTAAATATACAGGCATTATTTGAGCTTGCGTGCACCATCTTAGATCTCATAGTTGCTTCCCATCAGGCAAGATTGAGGTCAAACGCACTCAAATTTATATT
>DWGW01002176.1:0-10101 GCA_018247775.1 Udranomia orcinus
AAGCTAGTTAAATTATACTCTAAAGTTTTGATACCGTATACAATGAACACGAATATATATCGAAGGTATATCGCACCTTTAGGATGAAAACGATATATTTCAAGAAAATAATAAATAATGTTTTTTAGCGTTAAGTCCGCCTTTTGTACCACTTCTTTGTTGGTCATTAAAGAATAAATAAATAAATAAATAAAATAATTTTTGAGTTTCGGTCGTAAAAAGACTTTATACGATCATATCTATCGTTCCGTGAAAAATAATTAGTTCCGATATTGCAGCTTTGTCCCTGTCCAGCCTGAATGTGGCGTTTTAATTTTTACGTTTTTTTTTTTAATGTGTCGTTTTCATCCTAAATATGCGATATGTATAATAATGAATATAACTGAAAATTTAAAACATACAGTATTTACATATTTTCAACTTTTCGTAATATCGTTCTATAATTTCAATTGAAATGCATATGTATACCTACATACTACCGCGAATTAAACGCATTACGCATTAGTTGATCTATATAAACAAAATTGTATCGTTCTGATACCGAAAACTTAATAAAAATAACGAATATATTATTTATTGTTGAAAGTATAAATATTATTGTATTCGAAGTTATTTTGGCGCGTCATACTCGGCGTAGATGTGTTAAAGTGTAAGATCACTGAAGGTTAACTCTCGAGTCTTCACAATACGACTTTATAATTATCCTTCAATTTATTATTAATGGTTGTTTGTTTCCTTTATCTTTTGCAATATTTTCTCGCAAGTAATGACCGAACGGTTGTATTGCTTATTTAAACGCGTAAGTGCTTAATTTCTGAACTGTCTACAATCATGTTCTTTGTTAATGTCTTTCCAATGGCTTGCAAACTTCTTTATTTACTTAAGTTTTGATTAATTATTTGCGACTTCAATTTAGTTGTTGATTAAAACGTAATAATAGCATCGCGTCGCGTTAAATTAATCACAATGCGTCAGATTAATTAAGATATTATTGCTCCTGTTCTCCTCTGTGTACACCCTCTTGATATTTTTACTTTCTTGTTCTTTATCTCCTAGCCCTAAGGGTTATCTGGAAGAAATCGCTAATTAGCGATAAGACCACCTTTTGTACGCATCAGCTTGTCATAATTATTTTGTAAAGGTTTTTTTCTTTTTTTCTGGTGTGCAATAAAGAATATTTATTATTATTATATTAAATTTAAGCGTATGTATTATAGCCGTATAAACATGTATTAACTATTCACTGCAATCTTCATACATTTTTGAGAAGAGTTTGGTAGTTTTTGTTCCGTTTTCAGCTTAGATTTTGTGTTTATTTTTCTTGTACCTATGATTCTTATGGAACACTTTTAACAACTTTGTTTGAGAGCAAAACTATGAAACAAGCTATTGAAATTTTCATAAAACGGCGTCATAACCATGAAATATCAACTGTAAAAAGGGGAATTTAGTACATCCGATCACTACCCGATCTGATAAGTACTACAAATAGCTCAGTCGCTCTCATTAAAAGCTAATCCCGAACACACCTACACTAGGCCGATGTAGCCAACATGCTAACCAAAGACCAGATGCAGATTAATACGATCCGGTGGTAATTTCACTTGTTCAACGTTAATTGCAGTGAAGTGCATTATTCGAAACATTTACATGAAGAATGAGAGGTCCGTTTAAAGTAATGCAGTACACCTCGGGCTCCGAGCCCGCCCATTATCGATGCATTTCACACGAAAGTCCCAACAAGGCGCGCACGATTTTGGCACCGAAATGTAGAGCGATTTTTGGCCAAAACCCCAAAGTATATGTTACATATTGAACGCACTCGTTTGATGTTAAAAGTCGTGTTGAAGTTAAAATTATTTATGGGTAAATTACTGTTGAGTGCCTGGTTCATGACAAAATTTTAATATTTTATTGATTTAAACATAAAGGTATACCAATAATATAGGGATTTTCAAGGCAAGAGTGAACAGGCACTATTTGAGCTTGCGTGCGCCACCATAGATCTCATCGTTGCTTCCCATCAGGCAAGATTGAGGTTAAACGCACTCAAAAAATAATTATAATATATTTTTTAAATTTTGAATTAATTACGGCGTGTTATTGCATGTTATAATTTTATTGTATTACAATTTGAATATCATAACTATATAAATAATCCTAATGAGATATATAACTGAAACATATTTTCTTCTTAAAACGCTTTACAAAAAAAATTGAGGGAAGGTAAAAAAATCCTTTTGGTAATTTCACTCATGGGTAAAAATACGCTCATTGGCGTAATAACCCGTCACTAAGTACAGTTTTAACACTACGATGTGTCCATGTTCCTCCACTGATTGCCGTTGATTGTCAATCTCGGATCCGATAATGACTTTTTATTGCCAAAGCTCTGAATTTTACATTGCACGTGATGTTTGACATGGTGACGAATAAGTGACAATGCAATTATTATAAAGTGAAATTTTATTTACAATTTATTAATTGGAATTTCATATTTTCCTTACAAATAATTAAAACTTTCTACCAACGAAAAACCCATCACCCTCATCATCATCAAAAGATATCAAGAAATATACTTGTATATCTATAATTAACATTACGTTTTACATAATATTATGATACTAATTCCTGCAAATTTATCCGAATGTGAATATAAAATTCAATATTCCCGAATACACGCAAAGATCGCTCCACGATGCGATCCACAAAGCTTTCTTCGAAGCCTACAACAGCGAATTGCGTCGGAAATTTCTCACTTTACCATAAATGATACCATTACCGTAGTGTACGCAGAACACTGCCTTAATAACTAAGTAGCGGAGAATGCGAGTACGTTCGGAAGATTAAAACGATATTATTTCATGGCGAATTTTTTGTACATTTTTGGCAAGACAGCACCCATAATGAAGAGTTACGACGGTGTTGATTTTAACATAATGAGCTCAGTAATTTTTCGACGGCACCTCATACTTCGTGCGCGCTGCATGCTGCTGCTGCATACTCGGCGCTAGGGTTGTGAGATAGACTTCGAATGGCGATGTCGTTCATTGATTTTTATTTGTTACATTTATGTGTATAAAGTTGTTTTTTTTGTTGATCAATCGTAAGATATTTAAAAAAATATTATTTTGTTATATTTAGCGAGGATTTATTAAAAAACAATATTAAAATTAAAGAAACACATGCGGATATGTAATTGTTTGAATTCAAATATTATGTAATAAAACTTTATTGAACGTATTGGAATTCCATTACTTTGCAAAATATACACTAGCTCAGTCACGGGGTTTTCCTCACACGACCGACTTCCGTTCGCTATATGCCGTAGCATGTGTGAAACCTGCCTTACCGTCACAGTCTATTTAAATTAAGGAATGTCGTAGGTTTACTCTCATCTGCAAAGCTCTGAGGTGTTATTCAATTAACATGATGTCAATGATATGTACATTTATTCGAGCTCTCTCTATTTTATCAAATTAAGAACACAAACTGTCAATATTAAAACAGTGTTTTTAACAATGCATATTAAACCAACATTAGGTCGATAGATTTAAAGTTAGCAGTTTGCTATTAAAACATTGTGAGACGTAAATATTTTTTCTATGAAACTAGTAACATTCGAGTAAATAGTCGAATTATATATTATATATTTTATAACCAATTATGAATAACAAAACTTCTTAAATATAATTTATTGACAAACAATTTATGGTAATTGATTTAATAAAAGTGAAATCCTTAAAGCAGTGCAACGAATATTAACCTCGACAACAAACTTTAGCATTTAAACTATTACGTAATTAGTACTTAAAACCTTACACTACATTTCAGGTGTACGCATAATTAACTTAAATCAGATGACAAAACTCGACCTGTCCTGTTCCATTCAAAGGCTTAATAAGGTAAAATAAAACCAAAAATTGACCGCAAGTCAATTATTTTAAATCCATCCTTCAATGTACGCATACATATTCATGAGGCAATACAAAAGACATCAACGCGTGGCGAATAATTCCCACCTAATTTTATCGGATATCGAATGTCAGAGGACTCGTAAATCATAGTAATATTATTTTAACGGTTTATTTACTATGCATTAAGACCTACACATCTTTGGAGCGAGGCTGATGTAATAGGGGGTCATTATTGTGAGCATTAGGACGGTTATTGTGCGCCTAAACTCCACTACAGAAGTTCTAAGAGCGATGTCAAAGACGTAAAAACGGCGGGAAAAGGCTAAACAATGCCTGCGTAGCGAGGACAATAGTAGCGGGTGCACGGGGCGGCGTCGC
This sequence comes from Udranomia orcinus, assembly GCA_018247775.1. Taxonomy (NCBI): domain Eukaryota; kingdom Metazoa; phylum Arthropoda; class Insecta; order Lepidoptera; family Hesperiidae; genus Udranomia; species Udranomia orcinus. Next base: position 4,296 of record DWGW01002176.1, read on the forward strand.
ACTCGCGACTAGCCGTGCTATCGTTCAAGCCGCGCGCGAGTACCGTTAGAGTGAGAGAGCGAAACGACGCAGTGCGTGCGAGCGAGAGGACTAGTCCGCGCCCCGTCCGAGCCATCCGGAAGCCTCGCTGAAACTGGACCGTTTTCTTTTCTTGTTATTATTGAGATCGGCTCTCAAGTTCTGTTGTTGTCGCGCGGCGCGCCGCTCGCGCTGATAACGCGATGCCACACCGGCCTGCGCACGCGCACGCTCCGCAGCTTTAAGCTCGCTCGCTCGCGGACTCTACACCCCCAGTGATGGAATGGATATTCTATAACCAAGTGCTGTGGTATTGACTTATTCGTTTGGATAATGTGTTGCAACTAGAAATATTTATTTTTTATTATTATTTTTTTTTCGATTTAAATATTATTACACTCGTTGAACTTGTGCAAATAAAAGTGAAACCGATACTCAGTGCTCTAATTAGCCGGGTAGGTTAGTGACTGGATTTTTACACTGAACTTAACGTTTTACTAGTGCGGTATATTCTGAAGCTGAAACGCAAATTCCAAGGATACGCTGAAAGGGACTTTTTGCGTGAAACGAGGTAGGTGTCTGTTCAGTGATCGTATTTGTGTAACATTGCCATTCTCGGACAAATACAAAAAATATATACAATTGTGTTTTATTAATAATAATTAAATTCAAATAAATAAATATAAAAATCAGTTAAGGAAAGTGATTAAAATGTGATTATCAATTTATATAAAATATAACTTTTCGGGAACGGTACATCTTTTTTGAATAATAAATTATTATACCACAAAGCTCTAGTCCTCCATATTGTAAAATTCATAAAATTACATATTACCTAACGGAAATTGATAACATTATCCAAAAAAATCATTGGTTATACGTATTAATTGGCGCAACTATCGCACTAAGAACAAGAAGTAAACTAATTTACGTATAAAAGTTTCAGTTTTTAAGAGATTTATTGCGGTTCTTGACATTGTGCAGTAATTGTGACTATACGAGACGTCTAATAAATTTAAAAAGAAATTGGTCCAAAAGTGAGAAGCTTGGCGGCCATTTAAGTATTAAATGACACTTATACGTGTGAGATGAATACTTTGAGTGCATTTTACGCATTCCACTTTCTTCCGCAAATGCGTGATACGAATCACTTGTCGCCATCCGTTATCTACTGTGCGCGTTTTAAAATGCCGATTTTATCCTCACAACGTTATTCATAAAATGCCTCAAATAAAAGACAAGTACGAGCAAATTCGCGACACATATGCGCTTAGCGTAGTAGCATATTTAGCGCATATTTTCAGATGCCCTGTTCCCAGGGGGGGGCCCAAAATAAAAGTGAATGGTTCGGTTTCACCGGCGATTTTCACTCGTAGTAGCCAAGTACCTAACCCGAGGGAAAAAATAAAATAAACAACATTATTCGACCTAGTAAACCAGAAAGTGAGTTACGCTGTTCGCCGTAGCCGCCGACGGCCGACGGATTTTTTTGTTTGCCCATTGTGAGCCAACCGCGATCAGGACGCTTGGATACGCTACGGCTCTCGTTATTAAGATTTCCAATAGTTTCTGTTACCAATTGTACTTATATAAATATTGAAAAAAATAACTTGGCAAAAATCTTTAATTTTATAAACGTAATAAAAAATGCAACCTAAATCAGTGCTTTTTATTTAGCGTAAGAATGAAAAGTACTTTTATAATATATTGTAATATAAATAATTAGGTTTTAGATCCATCTTTTACAACACAGATACCGTGTACTTGTACTTACAAATTCAATAGTCAAATAAATACGAAATAAAACATAATTCATAATAGTGAGACATAATATACTTAAGCAATTAAACTAACAATAAGTTGGAGCGAAAGCATCCAATGCAAGATTACGTCGCAAAATCATCTTTTAAAACAACTATCGGAAAAATAACATCTTAACCAGACATTGTAAATAGTGCATTGAATGCACGTTATCAAGAATTTAAAAACGACCGCAAACGGGACCACATGTGATCGATATTAAATTCGCAAGTGTACGTTCAACTCACACTCACAGTTTAAATATGTTCCTTGTGTTAAATGTTCTCGTGTGTTAGCTCCTTGAAAAAGCCTCGCAAGCAACTGCTACCACAAAAATAAAAGAGAAATAAAAATTAAGGCGGCGGCGTTCGCGAAATTGCACTTATCTTGCATTTGTATCGCTGAAATAAAGGTATAAAACTGAGACTTTATACTCAAATTGGTCCGATAATTTCGTCCAATATTATGTTGTAAAAATTAAACCAGTCGACGTTTTACGTTATGTTCTAGTTAGTGGCTTATTTAAATTTGTGAACTTACAATAATATGATAACATATTGTGTACGGATAAGAAGTTTTAACTTGTAACCGTAAGTGAGGACGATTTAAAAATCGAGACTTTATTCGTAACGTTAATATAACCATAAGGCAGTGAAATTTTGGTATACATATTTATTTTACAATTTAAGACTACACTTTGAGTTATAATATCAAGAGTGATGTAGTGAAGACATTTTGCCTTTTTGTCTTTCATATTATGATATGTTTTATATTCTGAACAGTGCAAATCTTGATAACATATTGAATGTGCAGTGGTAAAAATATACTTTTATTAAAGACACTCTTTTTAATCTCGTACGGTTCGGTTTAGTGTATATAACTCAACAACAATGCTTCAGAAAACGATCGCGATTTGAATAGTACGAATTAAATCCAACAGTGAAAAGTAGAAAGTGAACATGATATAACTAGTCAATACCGCCCGATCCCAATAATTACTTGCTAATAAGAATACTGTTATCTGCGATCGTAGTACGGAGTCAATTTAAATCCTCTACTGAACTTTTTATTCTACACGACATGGACACCGATTTCATGAACTAGCAGTGCATCGATCGCAATCTCGGTGCCGTCAAAAGTCAATCACGTTCCTTTTTCTTATAATCTCCATTTCACACTGACCGCAGATTGCGTTCCCGGCGCGAAAAAGAAAAAGACTGCGGCATCGCAGCCCGAAACGCTGTGTCATCTCTGTTATTATAAAATAAAAAAAAAATAATTAGACAATTCGCTTTCACTGCCATTGCGGATAGGTGCGTGGAGTTAGGTAACTGACAGACTGATTTGATCTGATCAAACGACAACTTTCTGGTTTAATAGCTACGATTGGACTGGGTACCTACGTTCAATGTAATGTAACATTGATTTTAATATAAATCTTTTGCATACATAGATCAATTTACCAAACTACGATGCATAACTTACAATTTTGTTGAAAGTTGAATAGTAGTTTGATTTGAGGTTTTACTATCGTATTAATGATCAAATAATAATTAATTATTACCCAATCAAGCACTTTTGCGGAGCTTAGCCGTCCGATGATTTTAATTCGTCGCATCTTGGAGACGGTGATTAATTCAAACGAAAATGTTACAGTTTTTGCGACACCGAACACTTGCGAGTTTGTTTTAATTTTGCATTTAATTAACGATTGACATTTTTTGTCGAAACCCGTTCTCAGTATATCATTTAATGAAGCTTTATCATTACTAGGCGACAAGCGAGACTTTATTCAAATAATAATTTAATGAACGAAGACGATAGTTACTTAGAGGCGTTGCAAATTAATGATCCGATTTCAATCGATTAGTAATTAGTGTTAAGTAAATACTGAAGTTCGTAACTGGAACTTATTAGGTTTGTTAATCTTATTTCACAATTAAACAGTTGCAAATAAACTAAGTTCTTGGTTAATTTGATTATTTCTCACATTACAAATTTAGCCACAATTAGCTTGAAACATTTGCGTATTGCATTTCTCATTTAATAAATACTTGAACTTGACTTTAAAAATTAAATGCGATTGAAATGAGCGTCTTGATTTCTGTCCAGTTAATTGTATTTTAAAAAACATTCATTTGCACACCTAATTAAATCAATTACTTTAGTTATTAAAGTTGATATCGATAAATAATAGTAGAAAATATTTCCTGTTTTTATTAATTAATGTTATCACAATAATTTTATATATTTTATAGTACATATATTATAGCATTTTTTAACCCGATACATGATTCATTTATTTATTGATACATATACGTAATTGTAATATATATTATTATTGTTTTACCGTAAAAGGAATTCAAGAAGACTACATATTTTGCCCTTATCTTTACCTTTACATATCTTGTCCCATAAACGTGCACAAGCATTTAATAATACGTGGGATTCATGGCAATTAGAGGATTATTTTATTACCACGATTACTTATATTCAACAATATAATAAAATTCTACCTTACTTGTATTCAATAACAATTAGTTTCATGTTATTAAATCTTAAAACCGAAAGATAGTGAATAGCCAATAGTTGTATATACTTCATTAATCAAGAAGTATAAATTCAAATTAAGAAAAAAATTTAAGTGGCCTAACGGGGCCCTTAGATTGTCATTGTTATACTTTTTTTATAAGCTGCATCGAATCGGAACTCGGCTTTTACTAAGAAAATCGGGCAAGAAACTTAGCAGTTTTTTTAGTTTCTGTGTACCAATGTGATGTGAGTTTTCATTGTTTTCTAAAACTCGGTGCAGTCTGTCACGCATTTGACCTATATTACCGTGCTATTTATCTAGAATAGTTTCGCATAAAGTAATGTTTAATTTTCTTCACATCTTTAGACCGTATGCCACAAAAGTAGTTTTAATTGTAATAAAAATCACAAGCACACTTTTGTTGTATGAAGCCGACAGTTTGTAGAATAAGCCACTCGTGTAACTTATCTCAAGGGACCGTGTCAAGCGAATGCTTGATAGCAAAACATACGCGGGCGGAACCTTTTATGGTAGCGGTAAATTGAAAAATAACAACGCCCATAAGCCATAGTCTTCTATTTTAAAGATTCTAGGCAATCTCGGTCATTTGTTGTAAAGCATCGTAAGTGCTTATAATGAAAAATAGTTTACAACGCCCATCAGTGCACAAGAAACTGTCTATAAAAATATAGTCTCTACAAAACACCATCTTTGATATATTTTAAAATAATTTATCATTTGATTAACTTCATAAGGTTAGATGAAAAGTTGAGAATATTAAGGTTTTGTTTTATATTATTATTGCACACAAATACAGTCTTTCACATCAAAAATATTAGCGCAATAAATATTTTATCTTGAACAAGTATTATAACAAGATGATGATGAGACGATAATGAATAACACAAATTTCCTTCATCACGTACGATCTAGGTATATGAAGATACTACTAAATGGTAATCGGTTTAGATACAATAAACAACGCGAAAGATTGCATGTAAAATTTTCCGTCCAACCCATGCATTGAATACTAATGACAGCTGACTTCGTCACAGAATTGGCTCGGGTAGGTGTGACGACAAATAGATGGTTTCAAAACGAGCTCAATTGCCATACCACATTTGCATATAATTGCACCTCGATTCTAATTATCCTTACCAGACGCAGACGTTCATTACTTTTCTATCAGCTAGCATATTCTACGGACATACTAACACTTGTTCCTTTGGTTTAAAACAAATAGTCATATAACTGCCTACATATAAAAAGAAATAGTTACCTACGCTTCTTTGGTTTAAAAACAAAAAGTCATATCGCTCCTTTGGTGCAACAACGTCACAAGTTCCAAAACCGAAAAATTGACTTAAGTATGCAAAATTGTCTACCTATAGGTAAACATTGTAATTGTTTGGGAAAACGAAGATACCTGCAAACATTAATTAATTGAATAAATAT
>DWGW01002177.1:0-10101 GCA_018247775.1 Udranomia orcinus
ACTCGTGTATTTTTTTTTCGTAAGAGGAACTTGAAACAGCGATCTATTGCGAGAATTTATTCTTGAGTATTTCAGACCAATATTGCTTAGGAGGAAGGGCGAATCAATGTAATCATTCAGAATCTTATACAAATTTATAAAAATATTGGCCGGTATTATAATTGATGGTCGTCTCGTTTCGCTTGTGGTGGAGATCCAACCTTACGAACTCGTACAGATGTGCAAATGTCACGAGGCGCCCTGTCTCCGAACCAGCTAAACTTTATAATGTCCATAATGTAATATAATGCAATCGAAAGTTATGATAAATCGCTCGCGTAAATTAATTAAATCCATCAACGTGGTGTCGCAGCTCGCTTACAAATTGCGCGTTTGATTTCTAAACCTCACGCGTAATATGGTGTAGCGCAGTGATAGAACATTATGTGTGTGTGTGTGTGTTTGTTAGTTTTATTCTTCTTCCGAGTCTATAAGAAGAAAATATAAAACTGTAGTTTGACATCATGCATTGAAGGCTGTCATTGAGTTCACGGACGATTTGTAATAACTTTTGCTGGAGGCAGGGTTTTAACGTTTTAGGCTTAGTATCGTGTTATCGAACTTTTGTGTCTCTAGTGTCTTAAAGAATTAGGACAATGCTTCGATATAAGGAGATATATGTCGTGTTTCCGTGCTTCGGATGACACGTTAAGGAGTCTGATTCGTTAGTTATCGATAGATGGCAATCGTTATATTATACATCGTCTGAGTCTATTTAAAGCATATGTTTATACTTTTACATCGAAGTCTATTATTTGGGGGTTTGAAAATATCCGATTGATAGTTAATGGTAGTTGGCCACTATGCTTCTGCGAGCACGCATTGGAGCAGCGTGTCACGGTATTCTCCAGGCTATTTACAGTTGCGGGAGGAGACCCGTGCCCAGCAGTGGGACACGAAAATAATTGTCGCCAATATATTAAGTCGTACATATTTAATATAAATTCTAAATCACGTTGTGGTTACATTTGTACAAGTAACTCTAAAGAGAAACAGTTTCCAAGAGAAATCATGATTGGTGCAACTAGCAGTCGTTAAATATTCCAATAATTAGTTTGGTTGCGCACGCGCATAATCCGACCGATTCGTTTTTGCGTAAATTAATTCGTTCATGGGAATTATTCACTTACAATTAGTGTAATTGCCTTACAGTTTTAGCACGTTATTTGGGATCTTGGCTAGTAATAAAAGGTGAAAAATACTAATGCAGATATAAAGGTCATAGCATAGAACTTCCGAAGTAGGTAAATAGTCATGACGTAATATACTGATAGTAAAATCCTATATCGGCATACAGAAAAAGCATCATTAATAAATGATTTTCATCAAATAATACTCTTCAAATTGCCTTAGCCCCCCGGTAACCTTGCCGGTCGTCTTAACCGCTACTCAAAGCAAATTTCAGCACTGCATACGTTTTCGCCTGAGATTTCCATTGCGGTTCCAATCAATAACAACAAAAAACGGCTTAAACTCGAGATCTTTATCTTTGTGATGAAATATTGAATTTTAAAACTACCAAGAAGTCTCACGGGTTGCTTAATGCGACCTAGACCAGATCGATTACTGTAGTTTTTGCTTTGAGCGATTAAAATCGATTTTCTTTTAAATATGCTTACCGGACGCGATAGAGGTGGAGGCCCCTTGCGTTTACTTTTACAAATAAAGGGACTTCGGGGAGTACGCGTCTCGGAACCCTCCTTAGGCGAACAGTCTTCTATGTTTACCGGTAGGGTAGAGATTCGGTCATGACGTTGATTCGAATTCTCATCAGATATTCCCCTGATGGCTATAGAACGTCGACCCTAGGATCTCCCACGGGATTGCCCTCAAGGTAGGGAGGGGGCTCTAAACATTTCAGGGTCTTTCGAATACATAATGTGTATAATGGAAATTTAATCTTACACATATGGTATGTTAATCTCAAACGGGTCATGTGACAAAATGCTAACAGTTTTCACATCAGTATTGGGGCATAATGCTGCCTCAAACGGTGTGGACTAGGGAATTCGATCCCGGGATTTGAATAGAGCAAAATCGGCCGGGATCCCAGGCTCCCCAGATTTCCTTTCCATTTGAATTTCCATTAGAATTCCCTAGATTGATTGTGATTCATGTCAAGCATCGACAAACATGAACAAGCCAAGTATACAACTATAAAGACATATAAGGAGTTTCCCACTTCAGTAGTAACGTTAGTAGTCCAATGTGCCCTAGGTTACGTGGGTACCCAGGATCTAATTAAAACTTTGGGTAAACTCCTCGGATTCGAACCCTAAGCCAACAGCGCTAATGAAGCCGAACCATTAAGAGCGTAAAATGTAGGTGAATGAAGTACAGTTACGCAATTGTACGCAAATCAACAAATTTCCAAAGTTACGATGGAACTCCTAAAGTGACAAAATAACTTTCACGCTCGAATATTCACAAGTCTTGCGAAGGTCAATGTCTGTTATAAAAAACGTGGCGGTCTTTGAAATTCTATTAAAATGAGATAAGAGCGAAATCGAGCAATTATGATGTTTTTCTTTAAGTATAGTTTTTCTTTTATTAACCAGTCGGACAAGGAATCAACACTAATATAATGGTAATTACAAGAATTCTACACAATTCTTCGACTGTTTTTATACTAGGAAGTTTTGCGTTCTCGATTTTGTGTTGTGAAAACGAAATAAAGGTTGGAACCTTTTTAGTTCAACACGTACTAATGTAATACAATACACGTAGTAAAGTAAAGGACGTGACAAGTGTCATTGTAAGTTAACACATTGTTAAAATGTCACTTTTTATCACACAAAGGGCTCTCATCTCTCGCCAATAGACTGTTATATAGTTTTCTGTCTTGCACGCTTTCAGAGAGTACATCCATATTTTATATTAGTAAGTAGTGAGTTGAGAAACGAGCCAAGGTTAGGTATAAAACCATAAATGAGGTCAGTAGAATTTTATCCTTTAATATTACATAAGACACTAGCAATTATTTCCACACAAGTTAATATGGGTTTTTATTAAACTATGCAAGTATAGAATATAGGGAAAAATTGTTTTTATATTTCCAGGGCTTTATTTCTCAAATAATGGTACAACGCTTAACAAACACGTCTTCAACATTTTCTCTTCACATTTAATCTCTAACTTCTAATCTAACTAGATTAGGTACCCCTTAATGAACCCGTGAATAATTTTAATGTAGCTTTATACATACCTGTAGATTTATTTCAAGGTTGCCGCAATGTATGGTTGCAAGATTTAACGGTGAGAGATTAATTATTCGTGCTTAGTTTTATCTAATACCGTCTTCTAATCAGATTAAAATTTGTATTACAAATCTACAAAAAACCTTTAGATCGAAGACTTGTATGCACTAACAAACCATGTTATGTCACACTACATTCGCATGTAACATCTATCTATCTATCATTAGTAAAATCTATCATATCTATCATTGATAGACGCTATCACGTCTCCGTATCAATGGCACGATGTGTGAAACAGACCCGACCCGTACCGTTACCACTGCATTGCTTGAAGCAGGAAGTTGGCAAATGACAGCCAAGTAACGAGGTGGCTTAATCGCACTCAGACTGGGAACGGAGTTTTCTATATTAATAAAATTAATATGCTATACTATGTATGTAACGCATTTGAAAGAAATTCGCTCGTTTGTCGCGGTTGGAAATGCTTTTCAATATATGTGTACGTCGTTACGAGTGACTTCTTCTAAAATGGCTAATGTACAAGTTATGTAATCTATATGTAATATATATTTGTAAATATCAACTTATATTATATTTTTTCGTATATACTTTTTATTCTTATAAATAGCCAAGCGTTTGACCGCAATCTCGCCTAATGGAAAGCTAAAATGCGGCCTAAAGCAAAGCACGCTTAATTGTTGTATACTTACGTGATGATCGTCATAATATTCTTAATATTTCTGTGATTTTGTGTTCGTTTGATATTTAGTTTACAAGGTAGTAGAATCATGATGTAATGCTGTAGTGAAGTAAGTAATACGCATACAAAGACGATAATCCTCAACCCATACACTCATGTACTCGAGACAAATTTAGAACGTGCTTCTTCGCAGAAATCGATTAAAAACAATTTCAAAGCTCTCTCGGATACTACTTTGATAACATTCTTAAGTCTGTATAAACATCGAGCATAAGTTATTTTTATATGCCAAAATTACACAAAGAGATATGACTGATGTTAGTAGTAAAAGTTAAGATCGTAGAAACTGTATACATTGTGTAGCAAAAAGAGAAAGATGGTAAAAACACAGACAGTAAACATACGAGAAGCAAATTTACACCCGAGGTTTCGTTGACTTTAGCCGTTTGTAATACTTTAGATTTTTTTATATCTTATTTTAATAAAATACTCGTTAATACCCGAACGAAGCCGCGCTTAATCGGTAGTCCGAATGACAAATGTCTCGACATCGACATCTCATAAGATCAGATCGGGTTACCGGTCGATGCGTAGAGAGTTTCATTCAGTTGCGGTAAAAGTACACCGACGCTTTAAATAACACCGTAGGTAATACGTGTTCCATTAATTTTATTTATAGATTAACATGCTTCCGTCCGCGGTTCTGTACGCGCGTTGTTGTTGTTGTTTTTTTTTTTGGATTTTGTGTACCTTTTGGGGCGTTTGGGAAAATTATTAGATTGAATTTTATACTCTACGGTGGTAGAATATTCTATTGTTCGACTTCGGAGACACTAACAAGACATAGGTATCTTGTGCTTGGTCGGTTGTTCTGCTTATAACAGCAGTGGTCTTGCTACTGTGTTCTGACTGGAAGCTGGCTGACTTTACGGCGTTCTAACTTAGTCCTGAGGGCTAGCAACGCATCTGTGGTCGATCTGAGAGAAAACTTTGATCCTACTGCTGATATTGGTTTAATTACAGGTGTCCATGGACGGTAGTGATCGCTTACCATCAGTCTAGGCCAGCGTGGTCGTTTGCGAACTCAACGTTATAAAAAAAGTCATCTAAAACGATACTATAAAGTTGACGCGTATATAGTTTGTACTACTCTTACTATAACGTAAACTATTATTTGGATCATAGACTTGAGTTTCAAATACTCCTAATTCCAGAGCCGTTAGCGTCGAACTGAGAACAATTCGTTCTCCAATTCCGTACCTTTGACAATATCTAGGAATTTGGGGATAGAAATGTTTGCTTACTCAACCGAAACTTCCTGTTTGTTCTGTTTATTCCTCGTTTGTCGTTTAATGTGCAATTTATAGACATATGTACGAAATAATCAGAGCCAAGGGAAGAGTGAAGCTAATATTCATGAAGTTTATCATCAAGCATACCAACAAACAAATCGAAAAACTTCGCATTTGCTATACTGAGTGATTATAAGAATAAAAAGGAGAGAGTAATCTTGTCAAATATTACGTTTACCTATTTAGAAGGTAAGTAGAACGTACAATGTAGAGCAAAGTCGTTATTTACCCATATTGCATATCAAACAAGAATATTAGGCCGTGTCCGCTAATGCTGCTAAATGTCACGGTTAATGTTTGTATTCAACGAGAGTCATACCATGTGTTAAATGTTCAAAGTGAAATTTATTTTCAAAGGTTATATGTACATATATTCATTTATGTTTCCTTGTATCCCCTTTGAAAGTAAAAGTAGAAATCTAGACGGATGATAAGAATTTAGAAATTAATTTTATTAATTCTAAATGAATACTCTCATGGAAATGAAAAGCTTAGTTCATTGTACGCTAAATATAACCATGGCTTTTCGCGTTACGTTTAAAAAATCTCACGGGTATTATGATTTCATCGTCGCATCTCTTTCAAAATCGTTTGGTGCGACAAAGATAGCCAGCTACCTACATGGTAAATGTTTAATGCTGACGCAGGATTTCTCCGCTTGGCGGCGCCGACGCGGAAGTGACCCTTTCCTCGGAAATTTCATTTGCCAGAGCGCGCTTCTGTTTACATACGCTCGTTAACGTGCGCTCAAGTTCGAGGTTATTCACTTGCCTCACCGAACGATTCCGATGTTCAGCTGCGTTTTTTAATTAACCTACCTACTTGAATCGCTCGCTCGCTTTTCTCTACGCGAGGTGAATCCGGCACGGATACTCTACCGCTACAGGACCGGCTGAGGGTTATCTGGGGCTTCAATTCATTTAAAAAAGTCACGGTATTCCTTCCCGCCACTACTGGTCGGAGTCTCGAGAACGCTTGCGCACACTTCCAAGACTCCTTCACTCGCTCGGTGCTCCCCTAAATATAGATAGCCGTGAAACATGAGTCGAAAATTTCTCGAAAGTGAACGAAACCTCACGAGCATAATTAAAATTAAGTGACGAATCTGAATCCAATCCACCGACAATTATGACGGAGTTTGCGAACTTGAAAGCGACGGAAGGCACCGAGTATCCATGACTTCAAAGCAATATAGGTTGTTTCGTTGATTTTGTTACAGCGGACCGAGGTTAATGGGGACATCTGACGAGCGTAAAGTATTATAGGGCACGCGAACGTTTCTTTGAAGGATTTCGAGTTACAATTAGATTTATCGACCGTTCTTAATTCAATGAGCCGTAAACACAATATTTTAAATTCGGACGTCATCTTCGATAAGATGTCAACTCTAGCCTGAATAAGGATGAATTATAAGTTGTACATTTTTAGTATGCATGTGTGTTGCTATTAGTTATTTTGTTATTTTATGTTTTTTTTAACGGCTCTCGCAGGTCAGGAGGCAAATGATAAACATATTATTATCGGTCAATTCAATCTGAAAAATCCAAATAATCATTATGTGTAAATTCATTATTACCGAATCCTCAACATAAGTATAATAATTATAATACAGTCATAACAATCGTGACGTATGTGTCAAGTCTAGACGAATTATTTAATTAATTAGTAATATTACATCACAGAATTAGCATCAAAAAGATGGGAAGCAAAAATATATTTTCCACGGCAAGGAAAGTTACATTTCTGAATACGAAGTGTAAAATAAATAATAAATTAAATAATAATCGTTGTTTTTTATAACTTCAATATTCTTATCGCATTATTGTTTTTCTTAAATATGGTTCAAGTGTGTAGGGAATAAAACATGAAGCATTAACGGATATCCATTCAATAGTCTTTCAATGAAACGCGCAGACCGGTATCATGTTTTTTTACATAAATATTAATACTATTGATCATTGATGGTTGATGTGAATTTAAGATAGATTTATTCACAAGTCAATAGAATACCTAATTCTCTCATTTGTTACGCTTTCAGGAGTTACGTAACAGTTCGCGAAATACGTGTATGTTGGTACGTTGTTTAATAACTTTTTTGCATTCGCCCAATGTCATTCTCGTTAGCTGGCCTACATTGGTACGTGATCTCGGCATTTTGTATCCATGTTTAATGGCCTTTTTTATCGACTGGTTGCACTTGAGTATCAAAAACTGAACACTCGTACCGCTGGGATTGTTTGTGTTTCAGTTTAATGGCCTAAGCAATCACTGTTAGAATACCGATGAAATAATTCATTTAGACCGTTCCGTTCTATACAAAGGTAGTGTTGTTTGTCATTTTTACAACGACGCTTTCGAAAAGCAATAAATAAAAAATAAATAGTAAATTAAGTTTTTACGAGATATTTTGGTAGGTTCGTAAGTTTAAAGTAATGTTTTGACGTCGCACGGAACCTTGTTTGTAAACACGGTATATTTTTAACCGAGATAATACAAAATTATTAAGTAGGAAGAATGAATAACTTATCACGAGAAACTAATGTTATTTTTCAACTAACCATAACAGCGCGTATCAGTAAATGTCATATAGTAAACAGAATACATCGTCCAAAATTGTGTTCTATAAAAAAATATTTGGAGATGCGGAGATGTTGATATCGGAGTTAACCGAGTGTGAGAATAGTATGTATTACGATAAATAACATGCACTTGAATGATTAGATATGCGATTGATAGCTAACGGTCGGAGATTCAGCCAAACGATATATAATTTATCGGACACCGTAAGTTACATCGGTAACGGCATAATTTTAAACATAAACAGCCGTTAAAATCAGTTATTAATGCTAATATTTATCGACCTGAGCAGCATAAGGGCATAACGTGGAGTTTTGAGTTTAGATATCGGCCTTATGCTTGTGATGTGGAAATTTATGTTTCGGAATGTTTACTAATATAAAATTTGTTTGATTGAATTGATTTGTACAGATACACGTGTGTGTGATGGTACTTGATTAGTTTCTCTAATAACTACTTAATGTGTTGACTTTTCCAAGTAATAATTGTTTCAATAAGTGTTTAGGGTGATACAGAAGTGTTCTACTAGGTGTGTCATTTGGGTTCGGTTGATGAACTTATTGATATCTAGATGGTAACTACGCCTTGTTATAATATATTTATTTAAACTAAATATACTATACATAAAAATATGATAACAAAAGTGGACTTAATGCTATAAGCATTCTTAGTCAGTCAAACGAGATTATGAGAATCAATAATCAATATATTTGTCATCTTGTGATGTAGTTCGATAGATGTACAATTTTATATCATTATTTATATCTCTCGTCTAGGGAACGAGAAGAGCAGTCCAATAAAAGTACCAAGAAATTTATTTACGTATTTCGTTCATATTCTAAGGAACAATCTCCCGAATCGATGCATTTTGGCTGTAAAACAAGGTGTTTTACAGCAAAAAATCCATCTATGTATCTTTGATAAAAGATAAACAGTCATCATTCGTTGTAACATTATCACAAGGTCACTGCTACTTACAATAATGTTTTGATATTATCAATGATTACTTGTTAGTACGAAAAAGCAATGATTGTTTGACTTTTGTCAACATTTTTATTGATTATGTAAACACGTAACGATTTGATGTAGAAAATGTAGTAAGTCAAAAAAATGCTTTGTTTAATATAAATACATTTCTATTATATTTATTGAAGCTAGCTGGTAATTTAACAACTTTACGACCGGGCTCCGGAATTTCATTCCTCTTATAAAAAGAAGGAGTACACCATAATGATCACTTTTCAAAGGAAACCGTCCATTGCTTTGTGGTTAAGACGCGAGACCGTGCTCGCACTGTAGAGATCTGCTTTCGAATCGCAGAAACGAATGAATAATCACTTGAATAACGTTAGGAAAAACATCGTCATGTAACCTAGATCCGGACAGAGGGATGTCCGACAATCTTCACACAGTCAGCATGGTAAACTATGGCTTAGTCATTCTCCTTCTGAGAAGAGACGTTACCGTTCCTCTAGTATCTAATAGAATGATGGGATGATGAACGTGAATCATCTTTAAATCACAGCGTTTATTGTGAATAAGCGGAGAAGTTTATGATTGTCTTATATCACAACTGTCGGTCTTCCCGATCCTGGATCGCGTGATCGGAACAATTTGTTCTGTGCATTCATTTCAAAAATTGCTACCGAGCTTGTAAATAAAACGGCAAACCATCCATAACAGCTCAGTGTACTGCGGTCACGGGTCAAGGAGCGTTCCACTGCAAGGTTGGGGTCCGACCCAGATGCTAGTGCGATCCAATGCAAGCCGTTTATTATTTACTTACGCTGTGAAGTTATAGAGCAAGTGTGAACAGCACCAGTATTGTCAAAGGTGCCAAATGTATTCTCTAAACCAGTTCCGATCGTTGTGGAACACCGAAGATCATAGGACGCATTATTGGTATTGACAGTCCGTTTTAGTTTCGGATGTGATCCGTGGGAGATAAAAGGCGATTAATGCAGCTGGCGCTTGCAGAATCCTAAAAGATAAATCCACTGTCTATCTATTCATGACCAATGAATATTAAACAACCAGTCACAGAATAATCAAAACACGATTTTCTATGTATGTGATTAACTATCTGTCTTATTACATGTGTACATGTACTATTACATGATTTTTTACCGGTCGTGTCGGTTTGCCGTCCCATCGGAACGTGAGAGTGAGGGAATAGAGAGTGCACTTGTGTTTGCGCACACGCTTGTGCACTATAATATCTCCCGCGCAGATGGCT
>DWGW01002178.1:0-10101 GCA_018247775.1 Udranomia orcinus
CCGAAAATCATTAAAATGAGATATATCGCATTGCTTGAAATGAGTAACTATGCTAACATTAATGTAGTCAGTCAATCACTCAGTGGTATTTTGCCGTTATAGATAGCACAAGTGCATAATTCCCTCTTAATGGCGTGCCAAGAATCTAGTATTGATTCTCCACGCATATACTGTGAGCGTCCGCTCAGCTTTGGCACTCCTGCTTCGCCTATATAGCTACTCTACTAACTTTCCTTTTCTGTGTTACTAACCCATTTTTTTCTAATTTGACTTCTAGCTGACATACTGTTTTTGTCTCCGAACGGAGCCGCTATGAGGATAGCGCGTCTACAAAATCGAAGTAAGTAAGGAAATTTTAATATGTATGTAAAGAAGATATCGATGCTTGAAAGGGAAATTTAACTTAGCGACATTTTGAATGATATTGTGTTGTATGCATATTTTGATCTGATCTAAACGGAAATCCATGAATTACAAATAATGAAAGGTGTAAATAATATAATATATAAAGTCCACATGTGGAAATATAGCAGTATAATATGAAATTTCTATTAAAAATTTGAAACAAAAAAAATATATCAAGCAATCAATCTTAAGAAATATAATAATCTAAAAGTAGCAGATACCCGCGGCTTCGCCCGCATTATTATATACGTACAAGTCGTTCGGTTTTTGCAGCGCACGCCAATATAACTAGCAAATGACAGAGTTTTTTTTGTGACCTACTCGACACGTATCGAGTATTAATAAGACAATTCACACATCCCTCCAACCATTCATGCATTTTTCAGCCCTTTGCTATCCATTGGACGTAGGCCTCCCCGATGCCACTCCGACCGGTTTTGCGCTTTCTGCATCCAGCAGTTTCCGCTGCCTTTTTTTGGGTCACCAGTCCACCTGGTCGGGGGGCGGCCTATACTCCTTTTACCGAGACGTGGTCGCCACTTCCGGACCTTCCTACCCCAGCGGTTATCGGTCTTTTGCGCGATGTGGCCTGCCCATTGCTACTTAAACTTGCTAATTTTGAGTGTTATATCAGTAACTTTTGTTCGTCTACTGATTTCCTCATTTCATTGTCGTTAGATAAATACCAAGCATAGATCTCTGAACGACTCTGAAGTTATGCATAAGGCTTATCGTAAATGACCACGTCTCGGTTCCATAGGTCAGCACGGGTCGGCATGGCAATTAACGCTTTTTGACTATTTACGGCGTGAAGCACAAAGACATGTTAGACAACGAGATGCCACGTAATCTCCCCAACGCAGCCCAGCCGAGTTGGATTCTACGAGGTACTTTTCTTTATAACAAGTAAATGTAGATTACTCGTCAACTACATCGAAAGAAGTGCCATCAACAACAACCGGTAAGGGTGCGACATGTACATTTTAGGACTCACCCTATGGGGTGCACGGGGTTGAGATCTCCCAACGATTCTGCCATGATGACAATGTCATCGGCAAACCGTACATGCGTGATGGGTTCCCATACGCAATACATAATGGCACTATGTAGAATTCACTCAATATCTTTATTAATTATAGCCGATGCGCTATTCTTTTCTTTAAGCTATATTACTGTACAGTTTCATCTAAATCCGTTTATTAGTTCATGAGTAAAAGAGTATCAAACATCCATCCATTCTCACAAACTCTCGCATTTACAATATTAAGACCTTATCCTACTACCTACCAACCTACTTACCTACATCTACTAACGGTGGTAAAAGTACTCAATTGGATTGCTTTTTAAATAATTAAAAGCGGCCACAATATACTAACTAGTTAAACCATTTTTTGTGCGGGAACGCTCGGCCAATTTAAGCAGAAAACTTCTGAATTGTCAATTAAAACGCATACTAATAGCTTCATATCCGATCATATTCTCATATTTCGTATATTAAAAGCATTGTGAACTATTCATGTACAATCTTCTGAAGGATCTTGGAACTCTCAAAAATATTTCTCTGAAATCAATTGAACTGTATGTAATTTTATCATGTGTATGGCAAAACTGATATTGTTATATTTCGAATGTATGATATGAATGAAGGAAAAATAGATAGATGTTTGATTGTGTAACTGGAATGAACGATTGTTCGTCATTTATAGAAAGATATTGCTATACAAGTTTACAAAATATATATATTTTTTTTCATAGACTTGTTCGTACCGAGTTCCATACCTACAGTGGACTTAACCGGCGCCAATGATGATCAGATCAACCGTGAACCAACTTTTCCTGAACAACCTGTGGAGGCGATAGTGGTGGGAGTGAACGTGGAAGAGCACTATTTAAACATTATTAACGTAATTAAATCCATAATTTCATTTTTTGGCTGTAGCAGCATCCTAATCGATTCGATCTCACTCCCCCATGGAACTATTGACGTGAGCCATCCGTTATCAACCCTTTGACTTTGAGCTTAGTTGGAGGGGTAAAATAAAAATAACTAGTATTGACATGCTAATAGTTTTAAAAAAATCTTTCTTATGACTCTTTCGTCTGAGCTACTGTGATTTGAAAAGTTTGGTAAGGGAGAAAGTTAACGAGGTGTTCCAATTAGGTCCCTAGTCCTGTCTGGGGTGAAATACAAATTTCTCGTCTGGTGGACTAGATGCTCGTTGGCTACCCAAACCTATAAGGCAATAAAAGAAAACCTTCCGATTAGTACACCTAGAATTTCCTATAGTATTATTAAAGTGCTTATTATATCCTAATTATTTATTATATCACAGGAACCAGAAGATGATGCGGAGGAAATCGTCGACGTGCCTGCTACAACGTCTTCTCCAGTAGTAGATTTAGTTGACAATGTTTGAATTATAACGTAGCTGTCGCTTATAAGTGGTATATTTACGTGGTATCTTTATTTGTAATTTATAATATAGTACTATCGATTTGTAAAAGAATTAAGCCTGCTAATGAATATGTATAAAACATCACATCGCTTATACTACTCCCAATACATTTATCCGGGAGGGTTGCATAATGTCAAGAAGTTTGTCATGTCATGAGATCATGTAGTGTAAATGAGAGATTTCAGTAGTGTTACCGTATAGTTAATGTTGCTTTTTATAAGCATGTAGTCCAACTGATGTAAGAGGTCACTGCCAGCCATGGACATCTGTGATCAACCCAGGCCAGCATCTAGGTCCTAGGTCATTCTTAGGTCCCCCACAGATGCGTTGCTACCTCTAGGACTATGTTGGAACGCCTCGGTTAAGTGTGGCAGTGGTACCACCAGTTGAACCACGATGTTCTGCTCCTTTAAGATGAGCAAAGTGATGATGAGCAGGATAGCTTAATAAATAGTCTGCTCTTTAAATCTGTACGTGTTAATTAAGGAACTGAATGTTAATCATATTTAACCGAAGAATCGTCTCAATAAAAGTTGTCTGTGTTAACTATATATAACATAGATAGTAAGATAACATTGATTAGTCATTTATTTATTTCATTAGAATTACTATAAGTTGTCGATGCATGTATTTAAAACTGAAAAATATTCTAAGGCGTAGTGAAAACGGGCATTAGTACATAGTTTAATTTAAGCATCTACTGTTTAACGTTTGAACTATTGTTATAATAATAATGTACCTAATTGCTTCGCACATTAATAATAATCAATGACGTGAGGGCACTGTTTGCCACTTATGTTACTATGCAGCAAATGTTAAAATTGAATCGATTTAAAAGTAGTAAACCAAAATAAGTATTTTATCATAAATATGTATATAACTTGAGTAATTCATTTAATACTTGCAATTATTTATAGTGTAGACATAGTTAGTGCTTATGTAATAAATCTTGAAATATGACTTCTTAGTATTTATCGAAATCGGTCAAATGCAGTGATATAATTAAAGTACCTAAGACTATATAAGACTTAATAGTAGGTATATAAACGCGATACTCAAATCAAACTCGAAGTTCTTTGTCTTGTCGACGACAGATGCGTTGCTAGGCCTGCGAAATAAGTTAGAACACCTTGATTAAGTGTGTCTCCCCGTGTAAAAAGACTGCTGTTTTAAGGCATAATAGAATAGATGAGGCAGTGGTGCCCGGAGTTGGACCACAAAATGTTCTCCCACGTTACATAATACACGTGTAATACTTATTTATGACAGCAGCTTACAGCATCCTCCTATTAATTTTCATCATATTTTTTCCTCATTTAATTTATTACGGTTTTTTTTTGAGTTTTGTATAAGTTTGAGCGCGCAAACGTGTTTGTGTGTGCGCCTGCGTCCGTGTATGGATGGGTGTATTTAGTCTCCTTCAAGTATTACAATGTTCACTCCCATCATTATTTTGTAATAATAAAATAAGTACAAAAATTGACCCAGTGAGAATTTTGTGTTCTTATATTTTCTTTATTATTTATTAATATTATGTTTTAGAAGAAGTGAATTGTGATACTTTTGTGCAGTAATACTCAGAGCAAAGCATTTATCTCGAATCTTTCCCACCAACACTGACACCTAGAAATTAAACTTTTTTGTATTTTTTTTAATATGATACAATAGTATTTTTAGGCCTTAGTGTGACTAACCGATAGACTATAACAATTAATTTAGCACTGGCTAAATTCTCACTCCACTGTAGGAATTTAAAAAAGTAGCAGCTATTCGTAGAGCCTCGAAAAAGCCAAGAGCATTAGCATGCTGATTTTTAACATTATCTTTATATCTTGTTCACACTTTTATAAATTTCTTACGTCGTAATCTGTAGGAATAAGCACAAGTAGGTATAGGAACCTAGTACATGCATAAGTATTTATAGTAATTATGTATTAACAATTACAAATGATTCGAAATTTAGAGTTAACATTATATATTCATGGAATATAAATTTTATTAAACTGAAACTTGTGTATTAATTAACAGTATTCCTTTTAAATAAATTAATTCGTTCGTTTTAAATAAAATTAATAAATTTTGTTATTATCGACATTCGGCCAGAATTAGGTAAATGTCCCGAATTACAAAATATTCTCGACCTGAGAAGCATTCGGGCCGATATCTAAATTCAACCGAATTCAATATTCGACATAATATGGTTCTATCTCTAATCCTTTAAAAATATTTTCAATGCAAAGGTATGGTTTGGTACATTTCCCCATCATATCTAACCATAATTTGATATTTCATGTTAAACACTATGATACTTTTTTAATTTGAAAAAAAAATCATGCGCTTGCACAAGATTATTGAATTACGAGTAACATTAATTTTGATGCTTTCTATCCTTTTAAATGGATATAGTATTAAATACAATTATCTTCAATGCTAGGTATATTCTAAAAACAAATATTTATCACAATTTTGTCATACATGAGAGAAAAGAGGAAGTAATCACTGAGGATCTAAAATAAAATGTTTATATTACTATTAAAATAGAATAAATAAATACAAATTTGAACAACATAACCAATTTAAACTTTATTGAAGAAATTTGTATCCACGTACATAGCAAAATATAATTTTGAAAGTAGTGCATACTGAATAAATTAAAGATAAAACATTTCGTGCAATCATTTGAGGTCAAATCAAGAGTATTTGGTTACTACATTTATTTGCTTTATAATTCAATGAGGACGCAAAGACGTATAGTTATCACAAATGCAAACAATAAGCCTGATAAGTGCTCATTAACATGTATAACTAGTAAAATTACTCACATTTAACATTTTGCATAACGCAAAGCAGTATCATTTCCTACTAATGTAAAGAGATTAGTTATTTGTGTGCATTTCTCAGTAAAATGAAGATGAAGAAATGAAATTAAGCTAAATCAAGGAGCTATTCAAATATTATTGTTAAAAAGTTAAGAATACCGCAGACGGGCGGAAATGCCATTTTGAAACACAAGATAAATGTTATGAGATAGATAGATTACAAATTAATACTATTATGATTTGACCTCAGTTTTATAGTTGATGGAATGGATTTAATAGTATATATCTAAAAAACATGTTTCATTAATTTATGGCTGCAGTGCTGAGCAAGTAATTTTTTTTCCGAATTTTATGATATATTAGAAATCTAAGCAAACCAACGCCAGTCGATAATATCATCTACACAAAGCACTGAGCTCACAAAATAATGTAATCATGCATGTCTACCAAATATATCTTTTTTAATAACAGTAACAAGCATGTTCATAATCAAAAATTTAAATCTATCACATCAATATATTTTGTAAAAGAACAAATTACACTAAAAATGCATCTTTACAGTTACAAGGAAAGAACATTCACTTAAAACATACACAACACATTTTATACTATTTTAGTAATACAATTCAGATTAACTATATTCTACTCAAATAAGTTAGATTGAATTAATCATTCTTTTTGTCCGCTACTTGTGTTCCTTCAGTTACAGCTAAATTGCCATTCTGAGGTTCCTTTTGCTGTTGTTCCATTTCCCCGGAGAACCCAAACTCATTCACACGCTTGTGATCCACCTTATAGATCCAGCGCTGATATAAGAAGATGAAGAATACTATATCTGTAACATACCAAAGATTAAAATATTATAATATTATATTATATAATTATTTTAATTCTTATGATGAATATTTTATTATTCCTTACCATCTCTGAAACATCCTATACGGTACATAGTCGGCATTTTAATAACAAATGCAAACATATCATCAATAAACGTATTGAGGAATTTATATGTCATCATGCGCCATGGCAAATGCGCAACAGATTTTAATTTGTAATTTATAAACAATTGGGGAGTCATCATAATGAATCCAAATGTCAACAGATATCCATACATCATATTTAGGATGAAAGAGTACCAGCCCTTATGTTCTTGATACAGCAAGGAATAAATTCCATATCCTATTAATAATGGGAAGCACGCCCAACTGAGGTAGCGAAAAGCTAATGTGTCATACTCTCTTGTGCTAGATTCCACATAGGATCCTTTGTCAGTAAAGCTTAACTTTGGTATTCCAAATATTCTCTCCTCTCTATTTATTTTAACGTCCATAACTTTATTGATTTTCCATATTTCAATTAACAAGCCGATGAAACATGAAATTCTCACCATAACATTAGTTTCATTATCTAATACATAGAGCAGTACAACAGTGGACTGGAAAACATTGAAAAACACTGATCGTACAGAGAGCCCTTCAAGGGATTGCCTGTTATTCCAAAACTGTATATCATTTTTAAAGGCTAAAAGCTCAAAGATGGAGTGTAGCACAGATACAGAAACAGTCAGGGCTAGTAAATAAGGAGAAGTGTCTAAAAGGAGTTCTTTTACTGTATCCTGCTCTTCGTCCTGCTCCTCTGTTCCCAAAGCAGAAAACATGCTCAATCTATCCCGCATAGCTTGAGCTGTATACAATTGCCATTTAAAGAGACTTAATGGCTGATAAGTTAGCTCCAGTTTCAGTGCTGTTGTTGTTTTATTAATGGGAACATAATCCCTCATCATGTTCCAGTAATCATTTAGAAAAACAGCTGGTTTATATTCTTTTCCGTCTGGGAGAAAGAATATGAATTCATCTAATGGCGGAGGGACACTACCCTGCATCCAGGCTGTCTGGTCTGTCACTAAGTTCACAGTTAGATTAGGATGCCAGTGTGATACAATTTCCTCCTTCATGGTTTCTGCCTTTTTTATTTCTTCTTCTGATTTCTCAGTTTGTCCAGTCAATAAATTATGAGTTTTTAAATAACGTAATTTTTTATACTTATTCAGCATTTTTTTACCATATGTGATATATGATCCTGCATAGATATTCTTATCTTTCATATTAGGAGATTTGCCAGTTGGTACAATGTACACATGAAGGTACATAGAGCCATTGTTCCTCAATGCCTCTGAAGCTTCAATTTCTGTGGAGTGTGTGTAAGTTCCATCACCATTCGGACCTCCAGTCCAGTCTCCATAAACAAGTCCAGTTTGTTTCCAAATCAGTTTTGCATCATCCAAATTTCGTAGATTTTCATAATCTGACAAATACATATACATATCTAATACTGAGCCATTTGTGAACATGTTAATTGCAGATATCGGAGATGCCCCAGATTTGAAATTAACATCAGTTTTTGGTGCTGATGGTTGACGAAACATTGATGTTATGAAGTAAACAACCAAAGCACGAATAATTAAAGATTTAGTTATTGCAAAAAAAGATTCGATTTTAGTTGGTTGCATCCTGCGACGCTGTTCATCGATTTGAGCATTAATCTGAAAAAAAAAACCAAGGTACTCCACTCAGCAATACAAAAAAAATAGGAATATGTATTTCTTAATAGAAAATTTAGTAATAATATAAAGATCTGATAAACATTAAGATAGTATGAACGTACATATTTATACTTACATCCACATTTTCGCCCTCAACAGACTCGTTATTAGTCTCACTATTTTCTCTGGGAACTAAACTATCTGTCGGTTCGCTCTGCGGGTTGTCCTCGCTTGTATTTGCCATTTTAAATAAATGCAAACACTGATATTGCTTTTAAAATAAAAACTCCCAACCTGCGAGCACCACAGCCTTAGCTATTTTAAGATTATACTAGGGTGTTCAAAGGTAACATTAGGTTAAATTATAAGAGAACTTAAATGACACGACATAATTTTATGACTGAAAAATAAATCAGCCAACTAACAGCTAACAACTATCTGAAGTGGTTAAAGATACGACGAACCTAATCTAAATTAATATAATCAAATCTTTGATAGCTTTGTCTCAATTTCTTGAATGTCTCGAATCCACGGAAAAGATCGATGAAAAAGGACAGCAAATTTTGACAATTGAAAAAACTGTCATTAGAATACATGACATTACGAAATAATGACGTGCGATATTTTATTGTTGCCAGTTGCAATTTTTACATTTACCAAAGAGAATATACTGATATTTAAAAAGTAAAGTAACGTATTATACGCTTCGTACCAATAACCGCATACCCAGAATTCCCAAAACGCTCGCCATAGGCGTTCCATAACAGGACTGAAATCATTGTTATCATGACAAAAACGTAATTATGCGGACCAACGCCACGCTCACAATAACTCATAAGTGGGTCGATGTTGCCAATTCAATGTGGTTTAACATAAGTACGTATAAAAGTGATAGAGCACTATATAATAAGAGCGTATATCACAATATTTACAATTTACATTGGAAATACGGAAATATTACTCTATTAAATGTTAAAATAATATGAAACATGACAAAGATTTAACATACAACACATATATAACAATCGCCGGAGCCATTACAATAATTAAACACACAATACATGCGTGTTCCAATTTTATTTTTTACTAGCTGACGAGGTGCACTTCGTACTGCCTCAATCATTTCCCTTTGCCGTCCCTCCGATTAAATTGACATTTATTTTTATTTTTAAACCATTTCTTATGAAACAAACACTAAATGTTAAATGAAGCGAAAATCAACCAAAATACATAACTGAAAACCGCAACCAAAAATGATCACCCGTTTCTATAATTAGCGTGCACAAACGCATGGACAAACAATTCTAAAAACATTTTTCTTGGGTTCTATTCTTGAATAAAGAGCCCTCAAAAAGATTTTATCTTAGATATCTTCCATGTACAGCAATCAGTAACAGATTTATTATATATATAGATAGAACCCCATACAAAATATTGGTATATTCATATTCGGTATTTCCACAGTTGTGGTTACTAATTGCTAGTATTTTGTGTCATAAACAAAGGCGGACTAAATTAAGATGTATCAAGGCCTCCCTTGCTTGCAAAGTTACCAATATTACCAATATTTTTGCGACCATTAAATAGTGAAAACAAAGAATATCAATAATATCAAGCGCCCGTTTGCCTGTACTCATAATGATGAGACTGCAATAAAATGTCTTACCAGAATTACTTTTAATTTAAAAAAATCAATACACCATTAATAGATAATGTTCACTGACCAAATGCATGCAGCTACTATGTCTATTACAAAATAATATTTTCATATGGAGGGGGGGATATATCAGATTGCACATGACTAGGGATAATCCAATATTTAACCCATTCTTTACATATTTTTACATTTTAGTAAAGATCGATGCGTAATCAACGCATA
>DWGW01002179.1:0-10100 GCA_018247775.1 Udranomia orcinus
CTAAGGGACAATGTAAGACATACTAAAATGCACGTTCGGAAGAGGTAAATGTATTCTCTCTTCTCTCTACGATGATGAGACAGAAACCTCGAACTTAATTCAGACTCGTGTAAAGATATCGAAATATAAGAAAAAAATAGGAAAATCACGAAAAAAAATCCGTTAAACAATTATTCTACTTCCATTGTCTACAAACACTAAACGCACGGTTCAGCATAATAACTGCTCCTCTGTTAATGCCTAGCACGTCGCGTCGCAAGTGTGGACAGAGCCTAACGGTCAGAATAAATCCCGCGGCGCCATCGGAAAGGAAACGGAGTCAAGCGATCGCATTGCACTCTCTGTTCTCGATACTGGAGTGTAAAACTTTCCAGAAAATAGCGCAGCGGAGCGAAATAGCTGTTTATGAATCTTAAGGCGCATACGTAACATAGCTTTGTAGGTACAACAACCCTCAATGCGTCGTGGGGACATTCCTGCGATTAGTCAGTTTATAGTAATAGTTTGTTTAGTTTAGGATATAATAGTATAGTATAAGGGTAGTATGAAATAGTTTTATAGTTTTTTCACTACTAATTATATATATTTGTAGTATTTACTGATAGTCATAGATTTGGTATTAATTTTGCCAGTTTCCATTGTGGATGTTCCTGACCAATAACTATTAGTACCTTGATATCTCTGAGACAACAGGAATATTTGCTAATATCCAATACGAAGTGGGCTGGCTAATCAGACATACTAGACTTTAGTAACTAAAGTATCCCTGCGTCAGTTATGTAATTTGAAATTTAACCCCCTATTTTTATTGTAGATACGAATTTCCTGTAAAAAACACTTAATTTCTATTAAATAAGTTTTTTTCTCATCATATGTAAGTTTCAATACATACAAATGGTACTGGCGTCTTTAAAACTTCTCCGTATAGCTAGTAAGTTTTACTTTGAGCCCAGCTCCCAGGGACCTGGATTCTAAAGAGTGTAGGTACTGCTCTGCTTAACGAGTACAAGCTTGTTTCTAGGAAAATGTTATTACAACATTAAATAATGAAACTACATAACTTGAAAGCCCAAATTTGATAGGCCTTTAAATTATACCAGGAATTTCATGTCTGTTGGAACATATTAAGATATAAGTTACACCATATTACTTGTGACAGATTTGGGAAGAACGTCCACGCGGTTTATTCTCTTGCTTCCACGATTAAATTGCTTTTTAAATAATAAAAATCATATTATATACTATACTTTCCTGTTCTCATTCGTAAATATACAAATGAAAATAGTTAAAAACAATATGTAAAAGTTAATAAAAAACTGATTCTCATACTTTCTCATCATTCATACTCTCAAAATCCGATTAGACTCCTAAAGCAGTTTATTAAAAAATATTAACAAAGTTCATCTAAGGTTCATACACGAAAAATACTTATGACATAAGAATATTCACAAATCTAGGTTCAGAACGAAGAAGGTTCAGAACGAAGAAGGACGAAACTTGGTTATTATTGAAGACAACGTGTCGATATGGTAAAATCTGCGAACTATAGCAGTGTTCCAGCAATCGAATATCCCGAACGAATGAGCAATAGAGCGGTTTGTTCCACTTGCACCTTTTGTTGTTGACTCACGAAATTAGCCGGAGTGGAATTTTTCGTCAATGCCCTGAGGACGGCAGCCAATTTCCAGTTATTTCAAAGCCCATACGGGTCGGTACAAAGAGAATGGATACCAGAATACACAGACTAGTTCCAGTTTTCATCTCGCCTCTGTAAACTACTCTTGTCATGTAATATTGCCTATTTATGCTAATGTTCGAAGAACTGTGTCGAAAATTAGTATGTATGTATATGAATAACGTAATCTCAAAAAACAAAGCAATTATCGGGTAGAATGCGATAAAATTGGTTAATTGCGTTAGATCTGAAACGTTGAAATGCATATCGAAATCCCACACTCCGAACTCATTCCTGTAAATCAGACTATTATCACCATTGTAAATGCAATCATAAACCCGAATCTGACCTATTTATCATAACCATGAATGTATTATTTAACATTACCGATAAAGCCTTTGTCGTATACAATCCCACCCGTTATATCCAAATGCTATTCAATTCAACATTACCGAAATCGTGAATACATGAAACTGTAGCCCACGTTTTGACGAGAACATTCAACTGGGACGATGTGAATGGACACACAAATGCCAATAAATTTCAAGACGTAAACCATATGATACGTAATAAACATTAGATTATACGGGATAAACTATGATGTTACTAATATGCAAACAGCACGATTGATATCAACAGAATCTCTCCCAAATGATACATATAGCGTTAAATATAAAATACGTGTAAGCCGCGTACATGTGTAAACAGGCGACAAGCGGGTCACTTTCATTCAACACTAACATACATACCAAATAATATTATAACTTAAAGTTTACTCCCAGTCCAACGAATATTCCCTCTTGTTGATGTCCTTAAATACTAAGACTGAGATGATTTTTTTAACTCTTATACCCGTCCAACTAAGCTCAGGCTTGTGTTAGGAGTTGATTCGCGTCAATAGCGGACGACTTCACGAACCCCCGACCTCTCGATCGCAAGTCCAACACAGTCCACAGCCCATTAGGTTATTGCTTATTAATTTCATCACGATTTCTACTCAACCGAACAGTAAAGAAACGCATGCGCATCTATAATATTAGCTATGATTGAGCGGGATATGCTAGGATTATACCCACTTGGATCCCCCCACAAATTATACACATGATATAACCCGTGGCGGTCACGCGTCACGTCAATTGTTCACATACAGACATGACGTTGTGCGGAACATTCAAATCAACGAATATTATGAATGGATGCCATCAATAATAAGCGTGACGTCAAACCCGCTTCGACGAGACAATTGTCCGGACGCGTGTCGCTGCAGGACGAGCACAGGCACAGGGGGAACACAGTTAGGACGAGTCGATATTAAACATTCATGGAATACCGAATTTTATTTGCCCGTTAAAAGTTAAACAGGATTAAATCCTCGAACGGGCAAATGGCGTTTTATCGCTTCTGCCTGGCACACTCAAGTAATGCGTCAAGTGAGTAATACGTATATCATTTCGTCTGTATTTCCTAATGGATGTATCATACTAAATGCGAAAATTTTAACGCTTTCTTTTAAATTTATTGCGTTATTTTATTTATGAATGGAACATAATCTCTTTTAAATGCAAGAAATTGCTGAAATGGGCCCCAGAAAACAATATTTAATTATGTACTATAAGTAAATATTTATAGTATTTGCGTATTAAATTTTAATTGTTTATTAATAAAAATATTCTCTGTAACGCTTACTCTATGAAACAGGCGATAATAAACCATTTCTATTTTACTTCAACATTATATAATCACTCCCCACGGGCTCTTATTGTCGATGGCCTATTTATTAAAAGGCCGAATCCTGGAGATTCAAAATAGAATGTAGCCCCAAATAGAAAACTCATCATCATTGTTTATATAAGGTACGGTACGCTCCAAGCAGAGACGTAATGCTGTAAGAGACGTAAGCAGAGATGTAATAAACAAACGCTTTTTCTACTGAGAACTAAAAATGTAAAACTAAAAATTCCGGAACCGTCAACAAAATGTTTTAATGAACACAAATGAACAGTGAAGAAAGCACGTTTTGCAGAAATAAAATTTAATTACCTTCCTTAATTCCTTTTAATATTCTAAGTTTTGTTTTGAGATTTATTGTCTTAAATTATCTGTGGATAGCACTTTGTTATTGAAATATAAATGAACTATGAGCACACTATTTTATATTAAAAACCTTACCAAAAACCTAACCAGAGTTTAGATAAACATACGGAAATAAATTTACGATTTACACACATTTATTTTCCTTTTCATTTAAAATTTAAAACCTTAAACAAACATTAATCTTACAAAGTATATTATTCATTTTTTTCCATAAAAAATACAGTAAAATTTGGTTTAGATACTTGCCACACCGAGATCGATAAGCTAACATAAATAAAAACGATTTGTAATAATAATATACAGAAAAACGAATATATATCTCCTATTGTGTGGTAATTGTATTTGTAACTAAACAAAGGATAGAAGTCCCTTTTCAGGTAGACCACAACGTTCCTGCTCCCGAGGACTAAGTTGAAAAGCCTCAGTTTAGTATGTCCCCTCACCACAACCCTTAAACCAGCTCACAGCAGAAAGAAGGCAGTTCTTGATCGAAGGCAGAAATAGGTGTGGCGATGGTGAGAGAGTCGAACTGTAAAAGATTCTACCTCCATAATAATGACTACTTACAGATACCACACTCGACAATCGCTCATAGCACAGAAGGAAGCAAGTCTACAAAAATAAAGCGTGTAA
Source organism: Udranomia orcinus (assembly GCA_018247775.1). NCBI lineage: Eukaryota > Metazoa > Arthropoda > Insecta > Lepidoptera > Hesperiidae > Udranomia > Udranomia orcinus. The sequence goes on from DWGW01002179.1 coordinate 4,403, forward strand.
TACGCTTAACACGATGAAGATCTTTCTATGCATATGCAAGAGTTATCTCAGTGAGAAAAATGATTAAATCCCCGAGATGAGATTACTTTTGCACACAAAATTCAGTATAAAAGACATGTTTGTACTTGTCTGAATAAATTCAAATTTTAGTAATTCGTGGAACGTTTCGGTATTTCTGTGTCCGTTTCAAAATGGATTAAACTGCATGTCATGAGTGAAATCTCGCATTACGTGTGATGCTGAAATTCAATACAGAATTTTGATAATGCCAAGTGTACATTTGTAGTGAAATTTTAACCAAAACTTAATTAATGATATAATAACTTTGATATTCCACGTCATGTATTGTATTTGTAGTTTTGATTAATTTTGATAGCAAACTAAAATAGCACACAGTCCATTTTATAATAAGTGGTCATTGTAGCGCATTGAACCCTTGAAATCAACGCCAGAGTCATTGAAGTTCTGAGATGGAATAAAAGGATTATTATCCCGGAGAATATTGGATTGCCCCGTAAATTACTTTCTTTACCACAGAACACAACAATAAACACGGTTATTATAAAACAGATAAGCGTGGCGTAGTGGTACTTTCCAAGTAGATTTACAAATGTTCTGACACTAACAGTTTGGGCTTATACTCTATTGCTATAAAAGAATTACCTACACACGTCTACTATGCATGTAGCTCAAGTGTATTCTCAGATAGAATTTTCATTTCCTTTTATCTATTTTCAAACGTGGTCTGGAACTTTGTTTTTTCATTCCTTATTCCTTTCAATCGCTGACTATGCGGGTTCGTTCTAACTCGCATTATTCTTTTTAATCTTCTTTAAAAGAGTTCCATTGGCGGGAAACGTGTTTAATGTGAAAGAGATTACGCTGGTTACCTATGAATGGGTACGTGCTTAATTATTTTGTTTTGCTGTGCTCTGCAATGGAATTAGTCTTTTGTTATTATTTTTTACTGATGCCGTTTTGCGAACGCTAGTAATGTATTCGAAGGATCAAACGAGAACGCAGTTGTATTCTTGTTAAATCTATGTGCAGAATACAAATCACGAAACGCATGGACATCCTTAGGTTTATCTAGTCTTCAGGTGTCATAATATCACTGAATAAATTTGAAAATGTTATCATGTGAGTAAAACACAAGTCAGTATACAAGACGAATTGAGCAGCCGTGCTAATACCAATACCAATAGGAATACTTAGAAAAGCTAACCTAGTCATATCCATTACTTGGATAACGAAATTCTTGGAAATAAACATACAACATATTACATATTACAATGAATAAGAAAATAATAATTGTACCATTATTCCTTGTAAAGGATGAACTAGTATTGAATTACTATACAATAGAATAAATAAATATAGTCAGTTCTGTCACAGCATTAATCTATATAAATAAATAAATTGGAGCGTCTGTTTGTATTATCATATTAAAATAAACGCTCATAACTAAATAAATACACGGGATATATACCAAAACTAATTACATATACTCGTATATGTATACACGGTACATATTCAAATATATCATACGTTTTATGAAGAGCAACGTCGCATGCAATTAGGTGTTGGATGGAGACTTCAATATGTTTATATTAGAACAGGAAGATGCGTAAACATGTTCTTGGTCTCATTGGGTACGGCAATCTCCCTCAATACTTATAGATAGAGAGCATTAGTTCTATTGTCAGTGAAAAAGGTTCCAAGGTGTACAAACTAAATACTACAATATGCCTCGACGTATTTCAATGTATATAGAAAGCAGTGGTTAAATCATTAGTGGAATAAACATGCCAAAGTATTGTAGGGGGCATTCATTACGTGGAGATACCCATGTTCGATGAAATATAAAAAGCCAACTAATTCGGAGTCCAAAAAGAAGTATCTAAATTAAGGTAATCTGCATTTGAAAATGCGTAATGCAGATTGTGAGAAAAGATCAATTAGTATTGGGTATTTAAAGATTTACAACATTCAATCTTCTCGCTAACGTCATTAAAGAAAAATGTAGAATGAAAACTGACTGTAAAGCACATAGTACGTATTGATTTGCAGGTGTTTAATACAATTTGGTGTTGCCAGCGTTCGGTGAAACTGATACCGCGTGAAATGTAATTATGTCATTGCATATTCATAAATTAAATTTGGTCGGTATGTAGATTGAGTGCGAAAATAGCTTTACAGCGACGAATCGGTTCTGGTATTATTTTAAAGTGGATGTAACGCCTATGGCAGTACCATGAATGCACTTTTTCCCACTATACCATATAAATTCCAACCACCAAAGTCAGGCGTTTTGAAGTAGATTAAATGAGAGTATTTCTATATAGCGATATATTGACTTTGGTTTACCATATTTATTGTTTTAGAATACTTTCTAAGTTATGTATTCTTTTATTTCGGTACACTACATTGCACATAGATATACACATTAACATTAACGGGATCTCTTTCAATTACGCAATGCAAATTCCTAATTCAGTGCCTCTTGAACTTAATCGCAATAAATTCATTCATATTAAATAAACGAAACAACTTTACTTCCCATTTTGAAAGTTTCCCCGATGATAGAAATACAGTCACTCCTTTCAAGTTAAGCTAAATTAAAGAGTACTGTGAAACACAAAACAACATCTTCAGTCGACACAAACCGCTGAAGCCTCTGAGAGGAATTTAAAATTCAAATCTCAAGCTGCTTGTGTTACTCAGTTCGTATTTATAGTCCAATTGTTAGTTTTCGTAACGGTTCTGTCTCATGAAAAGGTTTCACAAACTTTCACGTAGTAAAAGATTAAAAAACTTCATCAAATGCGATTGAGACGCCCTCTGAGGGTTGATCTTGTAAGCACCAAAACGGTACTGCAGTGCAGGAATGAATAGATTCATTAATCTATTAATTTGTTTGATATTGATTTATAAGAATTCTTCTCTAATGGTTTTCGTTCTTTCAATCTAATATATTTGAGACTTAAGGTACTAAAATCTAAAAGAAATATATTATATCATGTTCATTAAGTATATGTTATATTGTATAATAAAATGTAACTCTTGATACTTCACACAATTCAATCGTATTAGTTATAAATATAAAAATAAAATTTGTGGTTGCTATAGTCAACATCGTTACCACAAATGTTCATTAACTATATAACATAACAATTTCAACAACTTTCAAACGACATCAAAGATATTCAGAACGTTGAACCTTCTCAAAAGTTACAGAGGAGACATTTAACGTCAAACCGAAAAAGTCAAATAAACTAAAAATTACCTCCCCTCGCCACGCTCATCTACGTTTATAAGCCGACCTATTTCACGTTCAGTGTAGGTCACGAAATGACGCAATACCACTCGCAGTACACCTGCAAACCTTGACAATTGTTCCAGCTATCTTCAGAACAATTATACATCCAGATGAACGTGTTTGAACAGCGGTTTGTGTCAACAAGCCCGCGTGTACTCTTCCATTACGGCCCACGCTTCGAAAAGGTCAAGTACACAACAAACCGCGTTTATTCCCGGACTCGGAATTTAAAATGCTAAATAGTGGAGCTGAAGTTGGCATTACGTAAACTTTGTTATAGCATTAACTTCACTGCAGGAATTTATGTTACAGAAAATGCGATTGTTGTCGACGCATTTGGAATAAATGTCATTCATTGTACGCGCTGTGTGCACAGCATACGCTCAAAGAGATTTGTGTTCTTGGGAGATCGCTGAGGGATGCTGGCTGCATGTGACCGGATGTGTTTCCGGAACGGGAAGTGGCTGGGAGTATCACGCAAGGGTCTTTCCCCTTAATTGCATTGAATATATCGGACTCTCCAGTTGTCTTTGTAGTTGGATTCTTCAATGCAATTAAGCTATTTCACCGTAATTTATTTGTACTCAAATGTACATACGACCTTCGTAATGTTCATTTGTTTTATATTAAAACATTGCTTTTCATAATAAATTTAATCCTTGGCTCTTGATTCTCGATCATTAACCAAGAAAATTATCTCAGTAAATAAACATAAGTGCTGTCCCCAGAACGTTTCTAAAGAACTCCGTAGAACGTTATCACGTAGTAAAGTAAGTCCATAAAACGTTACTAGCTCGCTTTCGAGACTAAAATAATGAGCAATGGCAAACTATTCGCATAAAATCTAGCTCAGGCTTAGGGCCCCTAAGTATCTTGGAGTCTATGCGCAAGTAACGAAATAAAAAGATAAGTATACTCGTAAAAATATATTTTATAGAGAGCTTGTTGTCCTTATTCACGAGTTTTAGTCACAGGACTGAAGTTAATAAAGTTACGTTATAAATAACTAATGATACTAACATGGTAGACTTTTTTTCTAATTTACGTAAATACTTGTTATTATTTACTAACAAGACAAATTTCTTCATGCGTGTTGTATATGTAAAAAAAGAAATAAAATACTGAACTGATCATGAATATCCTTTCTCTACGTATAAAAATAACAATCCTGTGTGAAAATTATATTACAGCGCAAGTAATATTACTTTACAGATAATGAATGATTTCCTTGGTATTGAAATTAATTAACGTGTTTATGGAAAATAAAATGGATATAATAAAAAAGTCACGATTAATTTCTTTTTTTTCAAGTTAAGTAAAAGTGAGTTATTGTAATTAATTTGTATGTAGTGAATGACAACCTTGTAAGCTTACCTTTAGGATGTTTACTCTGTACAGTAACCCTTATACAGTAACGAAACTAAAAATACAGTTTCAATAAGAATTTATCCTAAGCCCACAGAGACCCTACAAAGTATCTATTGTCGGTTCTGAGAAAGGTTTAGTATTTGCGTAAAGGGTGGCAAAGTTGACGGGAAAATTCAATCTACTAAAACGACGACAGAAAGAAGCGGACCAATGCTGAATGTGTATGTACTAGCCCCAGCCACTTCTTGGCTGGCGAAAGATAGATGGTATATAACATAAATCAAATTAGAGTACCACTATTCACTATCAGACAGTGACAAAACCGTCACCATCAGAACTAATTTCCAGATAAAAATGATGATAGCAATGGATAAATTATTTTCCGCACAATTATTCTACTTAAAATATATGTAACCGATTCATATAACCATTATACACGTTCAATGTAAGTAGATATACACATAGATATATATAATGCTATAGCATAGTTTTACTTGTAGTATATACAAGTAATTTTCATGAAACCGAATGACAGCAAAGAGTGGCTTCTTAGAAGTGACATGCTTTTGTTATTGGACAAAAAAAGATACAAGTACCTTTTTATCTCAGAGTTATTCGTATATTAAGTAAGCATTATGTTTACGCACGCTTATAAGCCGGCGGCTATAACCTAGTGATGTGCTCCGGCAATCAAAATATATATGTAGATTCCAGTTCAAAAATGCACGCCCCTCCACTAAGCAAGACTATTTTAATCTGTGGAAGGGTATATTTATTACAAGTCTTTACTAATATGTGTAGGCTATGTTTCTTTAAACTCAGTCTTGTCGGTGCACTCTGTGGTCAAATAATAGGGCGATCTGTCATGTTCAGATATTTATATAGCTAATGTCCGAATCGTATGAATTGTGAACTTGCTTGTTTTTTTTGCTATGCTTGTAATTAATGTAACTGGCAGTTTGCGTCATTTGCACTTTTAACGAAATATTTTTGGTTTATAAAAAGTTTTAT
>DWGW01002180.1:0-10100 GCA_018247775.1 Udranomia orcinus
GTGTGATTTTTTTAAATTAACCTTATGAGACTTTTTTTGTTTATTTTTTTAGACATCCTTAAGTCATTAGGATTAAGTGGTATAAATATTTTTATGATCTTTGAAAAAAACTATCTGCCAAGTTAAGGGATAAGTCAATGCTATCGGATTTTATCATTGAGACAGTTACCTCTGGCTTGCAGTCTACCTGATGGTAAGTAGTCACTGCGTTCATGAACATCTGTATTCAACCCAAGACAGTTTCAAATTTCTGTCTTCATCGATAACTAATGCGTTGCTACTTCCAAAGACTACCCTGAAAATCCTCAGTTGCCTTTCTCTTACAACTCTTCAAACCATAACACAGCAGCAAAGAATTATAAAGCAACTATAATATGTTTTTGGAGTCGAATCACATAATTAAACATTGCGCACATGAGGACATTCTTGTTGTGTGTGTGCATCACCTTAACTTTGCAGCCAACACTATTAGTCGGGCACTAACTTATGGAACTTAGACAATTATATATTAGATACGTAAGGTTTGAATATTGACGAGATAACTCGTTTTTATATATTTCTCTTACTAAGACCTATGACCGAAAGTTACGGTACGATAAAGGTAGAATTTAATATTCCTCCAGTCTGCCTCAGCTTAAATAACTAAACGAAAGTAGGTACTAGCAACAGGTATATCGTAGGCGGGTGCTATAAACTACAAATACTTTAATATCGTTAACGCTGACTTCGTGGGCTTGTTCACACCTGACCTCAGAGTCAGAGGTCGATAGACAATGTCAATTTGATAATAGGACAAGAGTCATTTCTGATTTTGCATACAGAATGATGCAATTTGAAAATGATATTAGTCGTTCGTATACTATTTGTTATAGGATTGTGAATTTAGTTTACATGTCCTTTAAGTTTCACGAGGGAAGCGAAAAATGCCGATATTTTTTGATTTATGTAAAAAAAGACTGATATGGTACGGCGACTTGTAAATATTACTATGAATATATAATATTGCTATGAATGTACGGATTTTATAAATCGAACAGTCAGTGATTATTTTTGCTTGTGCACCTGAGTTACTTATCCGTTACATATTTTATTATACACTTTTTTGGGGATACGGAACATTAGTCCAAATTAAAAATATTGTTATCGGGAATAGAAAAATTAAACGTGAGCGAAATTGTGGTTTAAAGCGGATATTAAAAAGTTATTGTAGGTGCCTCGAAAAACTACACAGGCCACATAGTAACAGGCGTAAACTACACAAACTGTGTGCCAAAATTTATAGCATTCGTAGACAAATTCATTAGCATTGCTCACGCCTGTCGTGAGCTGCGGCCAAACTTTGACCTATGGGCCAAAAGTCAGCTGTGACCTCACAATGGCGACAATTTGACAATGCGACGACGACGGCTTATGATTTTACTAGAACTACATCAATTTATTACACTTTAGTCGTATCATGTATTATTTAAGACTTCTCAAGAACCCGGAAAAACCCTGCTAAGACAAGTAAACTACACAAACCACGTAACATACTAGCATTGTTCGCGCCCACCGTGAGCGGCCACACTAACATCTAGGGCAAAGGTCAGCTGGGAACTCAATGGCGACAATATGACAATTCGACGACGATGTCATCTTAGACGACTTTATATTATGATTTTACGAGAAATACGTCAATTTATTATATTTTACTCGTATCGTGTATTATTAAAGACGTCTCAAGAACCCAAACAGGCCGGCTAACAGTCGTAAATTACACAAACCACGTAACAAACATTAGCATTGTTCGCGCCCGTCGTGAGCGGCCACACCGACATCTAGGCCAAAGGTCAGCTGGGAACTCACAATGGCGACAATTTGACAGTTCGACGACAGTACTTGGATGCTTACACGTAGATCGTTGTTTGTTATCAGTGGTGGTACAAATAGTACTAATTGCACTAATTATAGTCTTTAAAAGACTTCAAAAGGCCTACATAATTAGCCGACGCTATCTTAAAAGGATATACGTTTATAAACTTAAAAGGGATAGCATGACTAGAGAAAGTGTCACATTTTGTTAATATTAAATAGGATGTCCATTTCCTGTCTACCTTACACATCACGTAGAAGGGCTTCTCAAAATCTACTTTCATATTAATTAACTCGTAATGTATATCCGATGAAGATTCTAGCGCCATCTATTTAGAATTATTAACAAATATTTCTATACGAATTTACTTGGACGTTGCTTAATACACTTAATATACATTTCTAAAACTTTCAAATGAATCCGTCTGTAATTCACCCACCGTTCGTAAACCGCTTACGTATTTCACTAGAACCACTCTTACAACCGATGCATAATTATTACTTATCTGTATGCTAGGCGAGTAATACTTCGTCTACAAAAGTGCGTGACCTCGTGACCCTTCAGCAAATTTACACCGCGTCATCGCTGGTCATCGAGTCATGGCAAGTGTGTACAGCAAGCACATAGGTACCGCCAGTCACGCGCTGGCGTGGAGCCAATAACGTGTCCCACGCATACTTCTATTAATTTATTATGTATTTGTATGTGTTTTTTGCATATGTACGCAATGCTTTTTTGTATGAGAGAGTTACTGATCCTATCCTGACTTAGCGAACCTTCTACCCTCACTCCCTTGAATAAAAAACTAGACTTAGAAGACCAGGTATCTTGGGCAGATGTCCCTCATCCATTAACAAACAAAACGTGTAGATTAGCAGCGTAGGACTTAAACTTAGAACACATCATAAGGATCGTTGAGTTACAGCAAGGCATAAACCTAATTATCATTATATCGTAGATAATTACGAAAACCTGTGCAGTTAAAACGAGAAACCTCTAAGAAAAACAACTGGCCGTGAACCAGTGGCAGGGTATAATCGGATGTTTTACTGCGTACAGGAGAAATACCTGAGAGCGACCCGCGACCCGCGAAGGTCGCTGTCAGCTTGCCAACTGGTTACGGACGTGGAGCACGGGATGAGATGTAGCGATCGATATCTTCTATATAATAGAGATCATTGCCAACGTTATAATAAACCACAATTAAAACGGTGGTCTTTCGTAATTCTATCATAGTTGGTATTGCGAAATATTCAGTAAAATTTTAAATTTTAAAGTTGAAGTTATTGAAGTAGTACTATACAATATGGTAGACCCTAAATTAAGTTATGCGTTTACTTATTGGTTTTAATATTCTTAAAAGCCTGTCCTGGAGCTGAGAAAACGCAATATCCGAAAACAATGACAGGTATTGGTAGCGGAAGCAGCAAGAACAAGATATTATCCACCTTTAATATTTCCTTTTCTCCAGAATAAATAACTTTACATACATGTAAAATCATAACCGTATTATGGCTATTTATTACTTTAAAAAAGTACTACATACATAAAAGTATATTACAATTGCAATAAATTGGCACGGTTCAACTTACGAACCATAATTTAAGTGCGTGTCATAAAATTGATATAAGTATTATGCGAAGGATGACATTATTCTCATTAGAGGACTGTTTATGGTACGGTCAAGGTTCGGTAATGTCGAATATTGTGTATGGCCGTAACGACATTGACGGTAGTTTATCGCTCATAACTTGGACGTGCGACAGAGGTCGGATGATGCGCAAACCCGCGTTGCACTGTCATCTTTATGTAATGCTGTAAATACCGATGCATTGATTGGTGTCTTGGCCTTAACCCGCAAGCAACCGTGTCACAGAAAACATAAACGTGCACTTTACACAGATTAAAAATCATCTTCGCGCCATTTTATGAAGTGGCGCGCAGTATTTTTCTTTTTTGTTCGTTATCTGTTTTCCTTGGTAGTGTTTATTGAATGTTCGATATTTAATAAATAGATCTGTTTATGAAATTAAGTACAGTACAAATTTGTTTAACGGGTAATGGCCTTAGAAATACATTAACACACTGAATAGGCTGAAAATTAAGTTACTATTAATCTATTGTAGGTGAATTTTATTCAGTTATTGATAAATGAAGTTTATAAATTGTGTGAACTTAAAATGTAACTTAAATCCACCATCTGGTAATTGATAGACTTGAACTTTTTTAAATTTATCTGTGAGGATTTTAATTCACTGCAAGCAGTATAAAACTTGGTTCAAGTATAGATCGAGTATTTGTGTTTGTGTAGAACATATCAATACAAACGATGTTAAAAACTTTCGAATCAAACCTATATTTATACATACACAGACAAACAAACAGATCTATAAACGAAACATTTGGTAACATGATTGAATCATTCAAGTAACAACTATATCGCATTTCAATATCCGCGAGGACTTGAGTCATTGAATTATTCGTCTAAAAGGCAAAGGCAAAAGTACTTATAGTGCCAATAAGTAACGATAGCATATCTTTCACAACATGGCGGTCGGGAGATTTATTGTTCGCGTCAGACATTAGTCCCTTTGCTATCTGTAAGTGATTATCGGTCAATCCGGAGAGGTCAGCCATTGTTCGTGGCGTCGGAAAAATATACGAGCTACGAACGATCATTTTTATCATGGCAACATCTTAGAAGCGTTTTAGTGTTGCCAATGCGAGTAGATATTTATGTAGTTAGTTATCTGTACATAGAGATTATATTTTGTTGTATCTATATTATAATTTTGTGTCTATTCTTAAGGGAATTAAGAGTATTATTTCACTACTATTACTACCATTTACTTTTTACAAACTTTTTTAATTACGCCTCAACACATTCGTCAGTATTGTTTATTTGTGACAATGCAAAAAAAAACATGAGTAATTTTTATATTATTTAAATGTTATCTGTGAGTCGTGCATTAATAAAAAGTTAATCATAGCTATCTTCTCTTAGATGCTATTAAACGTTTAATAGCCTGAATTTAAGTAATCACTGCAATAGCCTATTATTAAATTAATATTTACCATCGATTTTATCAACTTTTGATTGCAAAGTAGACTAAACTGTCATTGTTAATTGCCCGCAATTTAAATTTCTTACGTTTAAATGATCACGCCAGCGTTATCAGAGTAAGATCTATAGCAATTTGAAGCAGTTATCGCCTCTAAGCAAATTGTACTATTTACATAATAAGCGACTGGTCTTATTAGAATAGTTAACAAGAAAGACCCTTGGTACGGCCAATTAATATGAATTGTATCTCCAGTATTACGCACTAAACATCAAATCTAGAATGTGGTAATATTATAAAATACCTAAATGACTATAATTGTTTGGCCCGGGATAGTTTTTGTATAATTAATATAAAGAAACGAGGTTTCAATAAGAACATCAGAAGTTTGTGGAGGTAAGAAATTACTATTTATCTTTATAATATTAATGTCTAGACTGTTTTTGTACAATATGTATGTAATATATGCCGAGGTTTAAATAGGAACATCAGAACGCTGTGCAGATAAAAAATCTATTTGTCTCTAACCCCGTTAATCGAACAAAAAAATTGGGTTTTATAATAAGGAGAGAGAAATTGATATATAAAAATACAATCAATCTTTATCAATCAATTATCTCTTACTATATAAGGTGTCGTCACATTCACATAGCACGATAAGTATTGTGTTTCATTGAAGTCCGAAATCCCAATTCATCAAATGTAGACTAAAAAAAATTCTATATGCCTCAGTTAAGCGTCTCCCTTGCCAGACCAGACATAACATGAACACAAACAGACACAACACTATTAATTCTATGACACGTGTTAGCATGTTAATTACCGTAAGTTTGTCCCGTGCCAAACGTCGCTATAAAAGTTTTTCACTCCAAAAGTGAAGGTGCCTCCGGAGCCGAATGAAACGGCTTCTGAATTCTACCACGTAACGTTAACGTAAGGTAACATAAGGTTATGTTACTGACCTGCGACATGTAATTCATAAAATGAAGATAATCCGGTATCGAACACCGGAAGCTTCTAGCCGTTTTGAGGCAATAACTAAAGACGTTAGAGCTCTGGTAGGCCATCGGGCTGTTTGGACGAATAGTTGAGTCGTTGACCCGGGCCCACGGTCCCTTCGTACTTTACGAGGACCGCTTGTTACCGAGACATGTTTATTCGGACGCCCACGCTTGCCCCACGCGTGGCTCGTGCCCCTGTGTGGGCTAATGTATGAGCGACAGCGACTTAGATTTTTTTTAAAGTGATTTAATATTTTGTATATTGTAGAGTGATTGAAGAATATAACTTTTGTTTGTTGTTTAAATTAACACACTTATAATGTTAATTTAATACATAACACTTATAGTGTTAAGTTAAAATCGAGAGGACTAACGAAGATAATGATATTTTTATGTTAGAATTCTTCAGATTACACTACTACTACTATATATTACACTACACTCGCACATACACGCTTACTAAGCTTATTACACAACGATACTTCAAAAATATATTTTATTGAATTATTTACATTTTTAATAAGCCGAGAATCAAATTAAACTTTTGTACGGAAAAGAATTTTCGAAGAAAGTCTCGAGTCTCTATGAGGGTCGTTTGGTTTACCTGACAAATCTTAGTGGACTCAAAATAGCTAAGGTCCTATTAATAAACATTAAGATGAGCATTATATTATTTACCAAATAAATTAATGACTACATTGTCTGAAACAATGCATATATTTATTTCCGTTGCTGCAGCTTCAAAGGCATCGTCCTATTTTATAAATTAGTATTTCTTAACCAACTTAAAAAATAAGAAGTTATCAATTCAACATATATTCTTTTTTATGACCCGATATATATTTTTTACTTTTCCAATTACTCTTTAGTATCATAAAACTCGACTTTCGTTTCATCTTTAATGACATTAAATCTAGTTTTAAATTGTGTGCCCTTTTTATAAATTGTAATAAAAAAAAAACAAAAATCTTATACCATAGATATATTCCATAGAGCACAACTGTCACATTCATTCAATTACAACCGTGTAGATAAATAAAGAAAATAATATTGTGCGCTAATGAAATAATTTAAATTCATTATGTCAGCGTGCCGATGTACCTTTATTCATACTTAACACTACGGGTTCCAGGAATAACAACTCAGTGGGTACTGTTCGAGATAAATTATAGAATATATTGAAGAAGTGAAATTGGTTCCCTAGAGTTTTTGTGGTATATTCGTGTACCTAATAATACACTTTATTAGGTACACGTGAGGACTATATCTATAATAATATCTATAATATTTCTTCTCTTAACAATTATATAATAAACAAGATTTTTATATTCTTCCAAACTGACTAGATTATAGATATTTGTTTGCTTCTTCTATTATTACTATTAATTATAAGATAAACGTAGGTACTTATAAATATTTCTACGCTTAATAATTTCAACATTAACACGATTTTTATATTCTTCAGAACTTGCTACACTTAGAATCTTATCAGATATTTTCGTTGAGATATTTGCTTGCGCATTTAAACGTAGTTCATATTAATATTAATTGGTAATATGAATAAAATATAAAGTAATATTTGTACATATTTAATATTTTTAACGACATTTACCCGATCAGCTTTGAAACTAAAACTTTTAACCTGTAACTGTAAACCTGATACTTATAATTTACTTTCGAACTGAATCCTAAGTCTAAAGTAACCTCATTTGTATTGTTCTTGAGAACAAAATTGAGCGATTTGAATAAAATATTTGAGGCTTTTATCTAAACGAGTCTGGTTATGTGTTTGTAGCCGCGTAATGTCGTTATTAGGAGAACATGGAGATAAGTTATAGAGGTGTGAGGTAAATGCAGTGAATGCTGATGGACCATATTTTAAATTAGATAACTTTATTAGGTTGGCTTTCTCTTTACCTTGTCTGGTGGATATCGCTATTGAACGATAAGACTGTCTATTATGTAAGTCACTTTTCTCGCTTATATTATAAATGTTTATATTTTTATCAGAATATAAAAGAAACGTACTGTTAAGTAACGCAATGTTGAACAATGAAACTTTGTATATGTATAATATTAAAATTGTATAGCGTTCCTCAATATTCAAAATATGACTCACTTTTCATAGGTTATGTATGCACAGTGTGTGAATCTGTAAGTAAAACAATACTAATAATAAAGATAAAGCGTATTTGCTATATATAGTATAGTATATATTTATTACCCACATCCTTACCTTGCTGTGGGAAGACATCCTAGGGCATTGTTTTTCAAAGTAAGCCTAGTGGAAAGGCTGGCAGGTCTGATATTAAATGATCACCGCTACATATGGACATTTGCAGCAGCATAGTCGCCAATGCAACGTCAGCTTTGAAGGAGCTCTCTTTGTCCTACACTTGAAGAACCTTGTCACACGCGAGAAAGCAATAGTACCTTGGGATGGAATACATGAGTAAACCGGAGCCGGAGAGTCCCTGAACTCCATGAGACAGGGTTCAGGGACTCTCCGGCTATCACTGTGTACAATGACAAAACAACAGACGCAAACCGAATTGAAAAACTCCGCGCATAAAGAGTTAAAAACGTTTACAAGCGCGTGAACCGAAATGCCTAAAACATGAAAGCGATAACGGCTGGAAACAATACGGTCGCAGTGTACGCGATAACCTGCTTTATTTCAACCGGCTAGGGTGCTTTTCAGAGTGTTACGTAAGCGCTGATACGACGTTCTTGTTCAGTTAAAGGTTAGGAAAGAGGTCATGTGATAAGGCGAACGTTTATGCGGAGGTCGTGTGGAAATTGGAAAAACTGAATTCTATTGTGACTATGCATAATATTTGTTGTTATGGTTCGAACGGTTTTATAAGAGTTAATTTAATTGGTACTTTAGATTACTGCGTCGCGCATATTAATGAATATAAAATAGGTATTCTTTCATCTACTTCATGAGAGCTACGGTTTTCATAACAAAGATTTAATGATGGAATTGAAAAAAGCTAGTGTTCAGCTCCGTCATCAGACGGTCTAACTTTTAACAGTCATCTTTTTAACTTTATTTTTCCAATTCTTTAATTCTAGCAGATCCTTGTTTACAGGTGACCAGTATTATAGTTACACGTCTAAAGAGTATATAAAGTGTATTTTGGTATTATAAAATATTTTATTAACATTTGAGTTTTTTTGCTTGCAAAAAAGTACCTTTGTTAACGATTAAAATATTGTGTGTGAAAATATGTAATTATATTTCGGGTGTAAAAATATTAAGTTTAAAACAAGAAGTCATGTAGAGTATAAGTTTATTTGTAGTTTACAGTCATTGTGTAACAAACAATATTGAAATACATATTGGTAGCTGATAAAAGCGAACTAGTTTCGTAGTGGTAGTAATATCTTATATGATGCTATTCAGAAGTGTCTTCCTGGCAATCTAGTGTCTCCTCTGTAATTTTTGTTGCGTTTTAGAAATATCCCAGTCGATCATTATCAAGTATCACTAAACGGAAAGGTCACCCAGACATTGGCCTCAGCGCAATGTCAATTATCGCCGCTGGTTTGACAAAGAGCCGTAGTCAAAGCAAATATGATGAGGCGTGGAGCAGGGTTGCCAACCTACTGCGTTCAGTGCATACTGGAGAACAATTGCCATTACCATTTTCCGCGAAAGAAGATTTAACACTGAAAAATTTCTTCTATAATTGTAAGCATTCCTCTTTCCACTCTCTCTCTCTTCTCTCTTTTTTCTTTTTCCTCTCTTTTCTTTATAGGCACTACTGGCTTGGTTTCGAGAACAAAACAAAAGAGAAATAATAAGCACACTGGATAAATTAGAGTTTTTAAAAACGTGTTTTATTTTGTCTGTGCATCTCCACTATTTGTTTAGCTTTAGGTGACATACCTACAGGTAGAATAGAATAGATTTTCGTTAAAAATTAATGTCAATAAAACTAATAAAGCGTATCTTTTTGTATATTTGACATAAGTGCATCTTTACGCAAGGCATCTTATAATTAAATAAAAAAGAATTATGTTTGTTTTTTTTTCATCTATTATATTATAAAGGATATAGTTGACACAAAAAGGTGTTTTTTTATTCAGAGCCTGGTAGGTAACCCTATACGTAGCCTTCGTTGTGGGCGCAAGGTCAGAATATAAAGCCGGGCGTCACAAATAGATCTGCCATATGCG
>DWGW01002181.1:0-10098 GCA_018247775.1 Udranomia orcinus
AGTAGATGGCGTTGGAGCTCGATTTCTAACTTAACGTTGGTCAAAACGACTCGGGCAAAGACGAGGGTAGGGACGGGAATAGAGAAATGATCCTGAGGCGATACGAAGTGCGCCTGGTCAGCTAGTCGCTTTATAAAATGCAAGCGAGATAGTAGATAGCAAGATAGCAAGCGATATACAGGTCTCCTCTCGGTGTTAATTCAGTTTAAATTGTATTAAGAATAACCTTGTAGAGATTCTTCTCAATGGCACAAGTATATTGCAAGTAGTAAGATAGTTGTAAAATTGTTGAGCTTTTAAAAACAATGTCGTCTTTATAGCCCGAGTCTTCAAATGTCTCTATATTCAAGTATGCCACTTAATACATGTTTTTATCTTTACCATAACTTTTGCATTTATTTCAAACTGGAATAACAAAATTTTATTTCATTTGTAATGTGTTCTATGTAAAATTATCTCTATCTTAAATTGTTTTTTATTTAAATTACAAACGGATAGTGTTATCTATGACATTAATAATAAAATTCGGTAGATTCACGAATATCTGCTCTAATTTGAAAATTATGTAAACGGCGATTCTTCTATTTGCAGAGCGTTTTACGCACTTAACAGAGTAAACAGTTAAAATGCTGTTGAATCTTAATAAAATGTAATTCTATCTTTGAATGTCTCGAGTGGGATTACTGAATTGCCAGGTAAACGAGTGTATGGCGACTTCACTTTAAAATTCTATTTCAATTTTGCGTATAAGCCGTATTTTCATCTATTTGAAAGTGTTGGAATGGAATCACCACTGATTTTCTTGTTTCTTTTAACCATTGAACGCTTCGCCGTCGGATGTTTGACTTTCACAGAAATATATAGTTTATTATTGTTATTTAACTAAGGTAAACAAACTTTTAATAACAGAGAACTTAGAAATTTTGTTTGCTTGTGTTATGCAATAGAAGTAAAAGGAAGAAAAATTACGGTGTAATGCCAATTGCATTATGTTTTTCAACTTCAACACTTAAATTACGCAGCTCATTGTACAAATAAATTGAAGTTCTCCATGAGAATAGCTAGAGCTATGTAGGAGCTATTACGGATTAGATTGAGGCGGTTTCGAGGGGCGTATATATCCGAGAAACCTAATACTTGAGTGTAGTGAGCCATAAATCCTTACGGGCTCCATAGTGTGTCGCCACGTTACGTGCTCGTAAAGTTTAGCCTCGATAATACGATAAAGTTGTTAATACACCATCCATCCTATGTATTCATGTACGTTCATGGTTGTATTCTAAAGATAATTAAGGACCATTTAAATTTCGTGTAGTTTGAAATTTTGGAATGCGAAAGCTTCATTTTATATTAAAATTCAGGTTTATATGGACAAAACAAAACATGTACAGTAATGATGATGATAAACACATTTGTAAGCTCAGTACAGGATTTAAGCATTAGTCGTTATATGCACAAGGTTGACCATGATCCTCCATGTTGTCCCTTTAGATACCAATCATGCTGATTAATGGTGGTGTAACCTATCTCATTTGTACTTACAAGGTACGGTACGGTAAGGTACTTGTACCTACATACGTTTTAGTAATATTATATAAAGAATGGAAAATCTTTATTTTAATCAATAGTCAGCCATGGAAGTAAACATTCTACTATACAATTATGCATTAAAGTGTTAAGTCTATTTAATCTCAGAAGCGTACGTAATTACATAGTAATACGTAATATGAACTTCACTCTTACAATTGCCATTATTATTATAATTTAGGTATCTTAAATTATACGCACGGTAATTGCATAATCCTCTTAATACACTCGTAAAGCTTAGCTTCAATCATACAATTGCAATTAATGTCTTCTGCGAGGCCATCGCGCACTATAAATAATCAAGATTATAACAGGTAATCAATACTATAAACAAACCGCCCAGTTACAAGGAACAAATCAGCGATTTAGATAATTGATTAACAAACGCTAGTTAGTTAAGTTTTATATGCAACGTGAGCTAAGACTAACTGCTTTTTGCTGTTCAATTCATCAAGGAAAGTTCTTACGTACTAAGCTTTTGCCCACGCTTTGTCTTCATTATAAAGTACCTAAGTGAAGGACAATATCTCGAGCGATTCGCGACACCTGCTAATTTGTACGTAAAAAAATATTTTACATAAAGAAGTTGATATTTTTTTTACCTTACCTTATATAATGTACCTTATAATGAATAAAAATATTTGATTCTTGTTAATGAAAGTTCTCAGGATATACCAAAAGTACGCTTGAAAAATAGATTTCTTTTCACACTCTCTAAAATAAGGAAAAAGACGTTATATTGATGTAACAGGCTGCTGTGATTTGAAGTTAATGCAACACATTACATACATGAATAAGAATTATTAATACATTATGATTAAGGCAAAAACCAATATGATTAATTTTATTATAGTTTATAATTTGTATTGTACTACTAATAGACGCAGTAACTTATTTATTGGTACTATGACGTCAATAAGATAAAATAGAATAATTAACTTGAAATGAAGTTCTACTCGCTTATGTATCTTAATTTATATATTGTACGTATGTGTATTCATTGTTAAATTATTTATAATTTGGCACCTTTAACTGGTTATTTCACAGGCAATAATTTGGATGCATTTTAAAGTTAACTAAAAATATAAATTAAGAAATACCACGCAATTGTCTTTTAGTATGAAAATAGTAACCATTTACAGGTAACACTTTTGTAGATAGGATGTTTTGTAAGATTTGCCGTATAGACGGAGATTAATCAAGATACTAAAATAATGTGAAATTTGGAAGGAGAAAAATATGTACTTTTAAATTTAACTCTAACCTGGTAGTATATAGTGGAACATCCTCATTAACGCTATCGTAATATGGAACAATAAAAGGAAATTGTACCATAATAATTAACTAAATAAAATAATGTACATTTGAGTCAACCAAATATATGTATACAATAGAATTAGTCACATTCGGAAGATTTTTGCGAAATAACCGCTGTATTTTCCTGTAACCTAGTGTCTAAGTAGGTCATAAGCGTTACAAGGCGACACTAAGTTAATACTGAATCTATGCGTAGTATAAGCGTTTTGGAGGAAGATAGTAATTTGGTATCGGAGCGCGACACGTGCGGTTGTGGGCGCACGAACTGGGACGAACCCAATATGGGTCACTGTGTTGACATAAAATCGAGGCACAGCTATCACAAACCTCTATTCCCATCACTATCTATACTACAGATCGCCTAGCGACCGAAAAAATCGTATCTTACTAAGTTGTAAATTATCTTCAAAAAAATCCTCCAACTTAACACCATGGAATTTTTTAGTTTCATAGGGAACCATTGGTCCTCCTTGATATTAGTCTCTGCGGAGCCAAGTCGGCGCACAAAGACGCGGGCCGTGGAATGTCCCTTCGATCGTTGATATTTGCTCTAGAAAGATCCAAATTCCCCACACCGACGTTCCTCTACAGTCGTAGCGTAGGAAGCCATGTGCCATGTTATGTTATGTAATACAGCATTCAAATGACGTACCTTTATATTAGATGTCTATATAACATTTGTGTGTGTTAAAGACATGGTAGAACCTATGTGAATTTATTTACTATTATAATTTATTGACTTTCTATCTAGCATTACTACATAAAACGTTAAGTTTCTGCACTTCTCCGTATATATTTTGACTGTACACATATTCCTCCGTCCGTGTAATTCTCGTAAAAGGGATACAAAGTTTTTGCTTCACGTATAAATATTATCATTTTGTTTTCTGTTTTGTCTGTCTGTCTTCTATCTCATCGCTTCTTTTACCCTCGCGCTCGCATGATTTGGAATGAACTAGGAATAGTACCATAATGACCGACATGGGCGTCCTTGTCCACTACAGCCATAGTCGTACGATTACAGTCCCGAATATTATGGGTCATAGTGTACATTAGTTATATGACAATATATGAGTTATACAGTAATGATAACCTTTGATTGGGGTAATTGCGTAAAAGCTCGTTTTTAACAGTTTGCGCTACATTATTAGGAAAGAATGATAGGTTATTACGACTTAAGAGGTGACATCAAAAACCGTTTTCATGCAAATAGTTCTATTACCGTCAGCGATGACTTGACTTGTATCAAAGGCATTTAGCGCTTGTCAGTACATTTTTTTATAAGTTACAAGTCTCAAATTACATTTTTTTTCGCTTTACCCCGTCTATAGAGTGTAAAACATTTTATTTACTTGCGTGATTAAAACTAAAAGAAGGGTGTAAATCCTGTTCCAAAATAAAAGAATATAGTTTTCATCGATTCACATTCTACTCACCCTCCTTTATTAAAGTATATTTGCATAATAATATCGCGAGGGGACGCTTCTTGTTTTGGAGGAACAGTCAATTGGCAACGGGACGTCGGACTCCATGTGGGCGCTCGGAATGGGACGAGATAAGGGTCAGTGTGTTAACGCCACACATTTCGTGACCGCGGTTACGTGGATTTGATTGGTAGCGTCGGCATACTAGTTCTGTGTCTATTAAATTAACAACCATCAATGTATGGACTTTACGAGACAATTTTAATATGGATAGCATGTTAGGACATGTCATATGATATGGTAATTCGTATGTATGTTAATATGCAACATTCTTTTCTAAATAAATTTCAATTCGAATTTCGCTTTTTATAGTCGAATGCGCGTCGAAACTGTCATAAAATATAAGATTAGTGAAATACTCAACTAGTTAATTATTTTAACCATTAGAGGAGATAAAAAACGCGTTTAGATACGGAATATCAATAATGCATTAAGTTGACTGTTAAGTATGCATTTAACCCGATTTATATGGCGTCTCGGAAGTCTGAGGAATATAGGTCGCATAGCTTTGCAACATGTATATCTAATACTATGCGTTGAAACGGGCGTTGGGCGAAGGGTAAACATTGCAAGTTAAATAATCATAAATCATACGGTTTGAGGCAATATTTATTTTACCTCAATACGAAAATATCGTGCGACACAATGATTTTTTATGGTGGAATCCGCGTAATTCCGGTGAATAAAAACGTAATCAGTAATCTGAGTGAAAGTACATAGTATTTCATATTTAATGATTAGTGACAGATAATGATTGAAATCTTTGCCTAAACAAATCTCTAGACTGAAAACTTGTGAAGGATAAAGGTGCATCTGAAATTTGTAATTAACTATTACCAGATGTACTACGAACATACTTACACATGTTTTATGTTATGTATTTGTTTGCATAATGATCTTTATAAAGCTCCGAGTACGAGACTCCGAGAGTTCGAGATCTCTCTCAGAGGAACAGACTCAGCCATCTATCCTTCAGGTTAAAAAGGTTAAATAGCATTCTAAAAAATCCGACATATGTAATAGATCGTTGTATGTTCTGAATTGAAACTAATTTCATTAAACATTATTTAAATAAAGGCATAGCAGGAAATCGAACGAGTAATCTCACTCCGTTGAGCGCCCTCTATATTAGTGTTAAAGCAAATGAACTGCGATTGTCCCCTCACACCTGGCAAATCACTTGCGTGGTTAGTTAATTCGGATAAAAAGGCACGGACCGAGATGCTTTAATGCGACTGACTTCGCTTGTTTTGTTGTAAACAAGTTTACATTTGGAGATAAGGGACGGCCCAACCGGTTTCACCCACGAGGTTTTCATTTCGGTCAAACATGTGATATTTGCGAAAGCTTACAAAGTGTTTTCGTATAAAATACCTATTTTAAGTGCGGCCTTTTTATGTCCCACTGCTGGACAACAATATCTTGACACACATTGTTTCAATTCAACTTCAACAGCCCACTGTCTATTGCATTGTTTGCATTATTCCTGTAAATCTGCAAAATCTTCATTTTATTTCTATCACTACTACTGTAAGTACAACAATGCGTTATAAACATTGTTAGAGCTATATTCGTACCGTGACCTCAGATTTTTTATTATTCGCTAGATGCGAGGTGCCTGTATTAATGAAACTCGTTTTGTGGTTAGATTTGTATTGTACGAATCGGTGCCCATTAGAACTTATCCGTTGTTTGCTTTTCCTTGAAATTATACTTCTGGTTAACGGCTACCAGCTATTCGGTCACGTAGTCACTTGGATATATGTTTTATAGTGTTTGTATTCAAAATAGAAGTAGGGAATAATGATTCAGTTTACATTATATTAGTAGTATTAAGTAGTGTTGGTCTTCGACATCCGCCACCATGGATTTGTTACTTCTTAGGACTAAGACAAGCCGCATCTTAACAGCTGTATTCTTACGTCCTTCAAATTCCAACACAGCACTAAAATTGCTGTTCCATGTTTAGACGGTAGTGCCGAATGACTACGAACACAATAAACCTTAATTAATTTCTAAGCTGCCATTAAGTCTATTTTACCTTGTTTTAATTAACTTACTTAGGGTCTTGACCGTTTAGAATTTTGTAATCGATTCTAAAACACTTGAAATATTACATAATATAACAATATCAAAAATAGATGAATATAAAAAATATAAACTTAAAGAGTAATTAAGTATGTGTTATAATGATTTATGAACTTAAAGTGGCAAATAGCATGCTACATGCATATAACTTGGCCTTTTTATGGATGAGAAATGGCTTTACACGAAGAATAGAAAAAGTACTCTCATATATATAGTAAAGCAGATAACATTAACCTTGCTCCAATTTAACATTTATTACACAGATTCATTGTCTGAGGCAAAATAAAATGTTTTATGCAAATAAACACAAGTGACAAAGCCCTATGTTTCCGATAACCTTACTTTGACTCTTAAGCTTGATAAAAACAGTTATTAAACGCGGCTTTTTACTTGTCATTTTATTAAACATTGAAAATTAAGTAGTGTCGTTTCGTATTTCTGCCATATTAAAATATGTTACGTACATAAATAATTGTACAAATAGGTATTGCATAGAGTTGTAGAAATTTTGCAATTACGAGTAGATAAATGCTTCGGTTACCTTGTATAATCAAAAATTGTATAAATTTGGAAAACAATAAGTACACTTTTTTGTTCGACTTTAGATGTACTTTCAAACGATTTTTTTACACAAAAATCATACTTAGTATTTTGATATTAAGATATTTTATAAGTTTAAAATTTTATCAGTAGGTAACACGAATTCATAAATAGTTTATTTATTCTAGAGTCTTCGGTTATAACATACGAACTCAGAGCTGTGTCAGTAGATCTAAATAAAATCTAAAATAAATATACTTACTACGATGAGAGATAAGTGGTAATAAACAGCTTCTGATGAGCGTGGGCTACTCGTCCTGATATTGGCTTTCTATTAGCTCTGATTGAGGTCAAACGATTCTCAAATACTGCAACAAACGCTCCGAATGTGACAACACGTTATTTTTTAAATTGTTTCTAAGGACTCCTGTTATTTTATTAACCGACTGTGAAGGAAGAGGGCATGGAAATGCAGGGCAAAAATCACAGATACGAAAATGTTGTTTGCCAACGCTGACAATATCTTATTTTTTATTTATTTCTTTTTTGTTCACAAGTTTCTAGCAGTCGCATGTTTTGATTTTATAATAATTTGTATAATCAATATTAATTGCAGTTGGTATTTCTTTTAGATCTGTTATCATCTTTATGATATATTACTATGGGCAAAGATAGGTGGGATTACTGTATGCTTGCCGCGAAGTCGCCCCCTCTTGTTTTTTCAGTTAGGGTCTGTACCGGTCTTAGTAGCACAACTCATTAATTTAGGGTGTAAATTTAGACGTTATGATCCAAAGTCATCATCAACAAAGACAAGTTGGAAAATTTACTCCATTTTATGGTTTACCCTACTACACCATAATATAATTTATATTCATCATGTTCAAATTCATTAGGATTAGAAAAGAGTTCGGCATCACTCAATTGTCTTGTTTCTTATGCGCCTTGCAAAAAAGACTTATCTTTTGCCTTTTATTCTTTATGAAAGTTATTATTAATCTTTCTCTATATAATGTACTGCTCGTCGCATCAATTTGCATTACTACCCACGTATTTGATATCCAGCAAAATGCCATATAAATTGCGTCCTTACATGGATATAGTGCCGTTATAAGACAGCATTAGTAGAAGATTAACACCGGTTCTCAAGATACAAGTTGGAATTATGATAAAATTTACTATTTTTACGAATAAAGTACAATAATTTATTGTTAAAATCACTGCAACATTTTGTACATTTGACATTTTAATGATCATGTAATAGCGTGTAATGAAAAAGAGAGTTGAAAAAAACATATAAATCATTTTTCAGCCATACGGCTACAATAAATAATTAATTACAAATCTATATAAAATATCACGTTGAATAATCATTCAATGTCTCTGAGTGCGGCCATTAGTGTTATGTTTAAAATATTTTCGCACTATATTATTATGTTAATACACAACGTCAAATTCTTTAGGAAGTACCACATCGTTAGGTATCTTGAACCGTAGAAGCGTGTACCATATAAGAGAAGTAAATAGAATGGTAATTTAGGCGAGACAATCGTGCCGTACGTCCAAGACACATAATATGCCTAAATGCTCGCATCAGTAAGTCCATAACGGGATCGCAGAGAATGCATTTAATCATAAAATAACATTCAAAATTATTAGGTACATGTGTATTCTTCTGCAACTATTAAGTATTAAAAATGTTTATACATGACTTAACATTAAAAAATAAACAGAGCGATGGGAGGACACTGGTTGCATCAGTCTCGATATGAATATTTCTTATGGTCGTTCTATGAACACTCTTATTTCTATGGTATGTACCGTAGCTATCGTAATTAGGTGGAAAATTGGATACGAATTGTTGTCGGATAAAAACCTTCCAACCGTTGTTTCATTGTAGATCCTATTTAAGCCGTGATTGAAGATCTAAGCCTAATGATATTTTAGAACTTTATAGCTGTATAACGTATTTAAATGGTTATATATAAGTATACAAGTATAAGCGTATATTATAGATAGAAAATAAAGCACATACTTTGGGGTAGTATGGACTACTTAATATCGAGATTGAATACTGGCTATTGTTATGTCATAGCCTATTTTAAAATTACATGTGAGTAATATGTATTGTTTTTGTTTTTGAAACAGTTTGTATTATTGTATTGTTTGTTTTGAAACAGTTAAATTTTAAAGAAAAAAATAGTTAATGAAAAGTAAAAACATTTTCTTATTAAACATGATCACAGATTATATACCACATTGTAATCTAAATTACTAAATAATCTGTGGCAGAAACTAACGATAGTACCAACTACGTTCGGTTCTATGTTATACTCGTATATGTTCTATAAAGTTTTGATGTTGGTAATCACAAACATTTACACATATTACAATATTAGTGAGATTGAGTAATGTATGTGGAACGCCTAAAATAACACACATAAAACTAAATTAAACAGCCTTGTCGCGCACGACCGCGTGATGAGTTTTAGTTGTTCCAACAACAAAACTCTACAAATTACCGTAACCATAGAGCCTGCTAGTGATGTTAACTAATTGTATAATACGTACATTCATACACATAATAAATCTGTAAGTGATTTTGCACATTCTGCTCTCGGTACATGGAAGATATCATTTTAAGGGTCTTAAGAATAAAAAACAAACTAAGGATGTTTAGAATTTTTGTCTGTTTATCTGTGCGTTTGTGGACACGAATCTCAGAAACGACTGATCCGTTACTGATATGTTATGGTAAGCTTCACTTAACATTTAGCGTCTGGCTGGCTGTCCGGCCAAAGTCTCGTGCGGACAGTCAGAAGGCCGGAGTCGCGGTGTCGTCGATGCTCAGACAGCTTGCCCGTGGCTCCGTCCGACAATGGTGGGAAGGACCCCGTCAGGTTTTAGTGTGTTCGATTCCCACATAATCCTGCTGCCGGCCCCGTGGCTGTAGGGTATCCGTGGGGACTTCCTGACGTAGAAAAAAAAAACTTAACATTTACAAAACAAATACAAATACTCTTTATTTGTACACCAGATTGATAATTACATACAAAATTAGTGTCTCCAGAAAGGGTACAAA
>DWGW01002182.1:0-10097 GCA_018247775.1 Udranomia orcinus
CACCTTAGATCTCATCGTTGCTTCCCATCAGGCAAGATTGAGGTCAAACGCACTCAAATTTTTGATAAAAAAAAACAGAATAGTTCAACAGAGAGTGAGTGAATAATGCGTTAGCATACATTGCACTCACGAACGGCAAGAGTTAGGGCTCTATTCGTCATCTATAGTTGCAACGTTAACACAGGAATCGTTGGTCCCACACACAAGTATATTATGGATTTAATTTCCTTAACTTGTACGCTATGTTATTATTTGTATTATCTTAGTTTCCGTTAAGTATTTTATATATAGACTGTAATCTTGCGCAACGTGGAATCTCCCTAACGTCACGTAGCAGTGACGTAGAGTAAGGATTAAGGCTGCGCAGGACCTGTTACTAATTAGTTGATGTTTCCTTTACACCAGTATACGACAACGAGGAAAAAGAAGAGTACCTCGCAAATGTACCATAAGTGTTGCCTCGTACTCATATATGTATACCATACTTTTGTGAAGGAAGGGAAGAAGAACCTTTTACAGTTCGACCCCGGAGGCACCAGGTAAACCTGCTATGGGCTGGTGGTTGCTAACGTAACACCCATCGTTTCGCTTACAGACGTTCGCGTACAGCATACTATGGGACATGCAGTTCCTCCTCCGCAACCTGGCGCTGATCGGCGCGCTGCTGCTGGTGGTGGCGGAGTCGCGCGCGGAGGGCCGCAGCCTGTTCGCGGGCGTGCCCTCGCTCGGCGAGAACAAGCCCAAGACGTACCTGCAGCTGGCGGGGCGGATCCTGCTCGCGTTCATGTTCATCACGCTGCTGCGTTTCGAAATTTCCTTCTTGCAGGTATGTGTAAAACAAACACACGGTTTTTTATTTTTTTTGTTTGCTGGGTCCGGGGAAAATTTGTTGAAAAAAGTTTACGTTAAATGGGCCCCCATCTAATGATTTTTCTAAGCTCGATGTAGAAGCCTGTAATCTTTTGAAGTATACGATCTTGATATTGCGCTAAACAATATTTTAGTAATTATGGAAGGTACATATCTCTAAACATAGGTAATACAGATTGAGCTAATTGCTCAATCTCCTTGAATACGGTTAAGATATTTAGGAAGAACATTATTGACTTATTTGCCCACGTTATGTAGGTGCGGTGTGGCATTAATTAATTGTAATGAATTTTAAACGTTAGTTAGTTAAACGTTACTTTTAGACGTTAAAGGCTTTAACATAGAGGAACTTTTTTTATAAAAATATTTCATTGAAATATAATAGTAATTTAAATTCTTTTCAAGAATTTATCAACCAACCACGCGAAATTATCCATCATAGATAATTTGCGGAGAAATATTTAAATTTCATTAATTTATGCATTATTCATGCGAAATTAATATGCGAAAGTGACGTCACCATGAGTCGAAGGTGTAACGAGCGTGCTATAATTAAATTTTAATATATTTAATTCATTCACGTAAATTTGTTATATCATAAGCCCAAGCCAAAATGTGTGCCTATTAGAACAGGAGTTTTCAACCAGGGGGCATAGTACATTATTAGACTTACCGATCGATTTAAGTTTTTCCTGTTTGGTGCAATGAAAAGTATTTTTGAGTTACATGCAGGTCACTCGTATTTTTGATAAAATTGCCCGGTATTTTTATAAATGTTTTTTTTTTATATTTTAGTAACTAAATGATAATAACTTAATTAGTAGTAATTTTATTAAACAGTTGTATTTAAAATGAAGGTTATTGTAATTATGGCTTTAATGTATTAAGAACGAATAAGAAGCGGAAATGACTTTACGTACAAATTATTGTTCTGTTGAATTTTTTTTTCGCCTAACATGACCTTGTCGAGGTCCAATGTATTATTATAAACATTTATGGGGACTTTTTTCAAAAGTTTAAATCTTCTAAAAGATTACTTCTTTCGGTTATTACAATAATTATATTTTTTCTACTGTGAACAATTGACGCTTGAAACGATAAATTTCTTAAGCGACCTCAGGCAATTTTACTGAACAGCTGTTTAAAGTAAGAAATTTTTTTTAAAAATCATCTAATAATTGTACTGCTATTACTCAAGTGGATTTAAAATATTATTTACCCCCTTTATATGTGTTATTTTAGATCAGATCAGTTAGTTTAGATCAGATAAAGATCTAAACTGACTGATCTGATCTGATATATATACTACTTAATACCGCCCCCAAAATGTCCTTAGTTAATTTTGCTTTTGAAGCTGTGATATATAAATTTTTGGTGTAACTTTAATGTGCTTAAACCTTTCGGGCAGTAATATGATACAGTTATAATGTGTGACCTATGTCTACATCCACAGATAATCCAAGACCTGTTGGGAAGCATCCTGATGATCCTGGTGACGGTGGGCTACCGCACGAAGCTCTCTGCGTTGATGCTGGTGTTGGTGCTCACGGTGCTCAACCTGTACCACAACGCGTGGTGGGCCGTGCCCACTTACAAGCCCCTGCGGGACTTCCTCAAGTACGACTTCTTCCAGGTGAGTCAGATTAAACTGAATTAACGCTTCACACACATAATGCCACACTAGAATGTAATTTATCTAGGGTACCAGGGAAATTATATATCGTTGACCATTTGAAAAAGGACATATTTTGCTATTTATGTACTTTTTTTTTTTATTATTTTTTCTCTCAACTCTTAAGCCTACCGTAAGTTTCTCACCTTCACAAAGGGTTGACTGGTGGAGAATGCCTTAAGGCATTAAGTCCGCCCTATTGTAAAAAAAAATTGTATTTGTATTTATAAACAAATTAAATGGTTTAGAACAGTCTACTATATTCGGGCATACATAAGTTATAAAGAGTGTGACGGGAACAATTCCAAAAAAATTAAATCATTCGTTTTTAACATAGGTTTTTTTAGTTTATTTTATTTATTTATTTTCAAGACACAAATTGCAGATTGAGAACAGAATTTTAAACTCTTTATTAAATTTTCCTTCTTAGCTCTGTTCTTATATTATGTTGTTTGTAGATCCGTTGGCTACACCTGACACTTTTAATGTTGTAACACAGATGTTTTTTTGACAAAATAGAATTATTGGGCAACTCAATAATACGCTGTTATAATTAAACTTGTGGAAACAATAGTTGCTATGACTCTATCTATATTTATCTATATAACTAGAGACAAATGCGAAAGAGATAATATCTCTTAACATATTGTGTAATATTTTAATTATACGTTATCTTCTGACGTCATGTCGCTATTTCTATAACCATTTAAATAATTCCAATAAAATAGCCCAAATGGATGACAAGAGCACAATGTAAGTACATCACAGAAAATGTGTGATACCATACTAGATGTAACTGGGATCTCTTCTTAAGAGATTCATCTTAAGATATATTAAATCGGTGTACATGCAATGTAATCTTTTATTTTAATAAAACTGGTTCTAGAATTTGTGGCAATGGGTCAAGTGATTACGAAACGTAAAATACTAAATTATATAACAAAGCGAGTTGAAATGAAAACCAGTTTGTGACGAGATGCTGAGATGTTTAAATGTCAGGGGATTTATGTTATGCCTTGTTTGCCATATAATTAAATCAGTATTTAAATCTTTCAGCTCGAGTGAATGTGATTCACTCGATAACCAATGAATTATATAATTCATATTTTTTCAATTTTCATTGATCAAACCATAACACAGCAACAAGTTCATTGCTGTTATAAGATACCACGAAATATTCAACCATCTTCACGAAGTATACTTAAACCAGTATTTACACAGTTAAAAAATATAAGACAAAGCCCCCTTGTGTTACTAAAAATCAATAGAACGTGACTCAATCAGCGAATGATCTTTATCCGCAGACTCTATCGGTGATCGGCGGTCTGCTGATGATAGTGTACCTGGGCCCCGGCGGCGTGAGCATGGATGAGCACAAGAAGAAGTGGTAGCGGCGGCCTCAGTGCACGGACCTTTTGATATTATTACTGAACTAGACACACATGGTGCGACGTGCGACACTGCCGAGAAACAAGTGTTTTTTTATGTGACAACCTATAACGGAACTGTGGGCTCTAAACCATTATGCATGACGACTTTATGCGATTTTATGTAACTGTATTTCTGGGGTCAGCGCACTAATCTGATACCGGGCTATGAGCCATAGAAGAGTTACGAGTGTTTGGAACAGCTTTTTGGAACATAAAAAAACTCTTGGTGTCAAGTCGGTGTGGATATGTAGGATCTAACTGTAAGGAGACGTTTGTGATGCCCCGTCTATGTGTATCGCTATAAATCTTATTGATATGCTTATTAAATATATGAAACGTCCTGTTATTACTGTTTATAAGTCGTTATGCATAAAAGCTTTGATGGCTCACTGCAAAGATGCTATTAATTATTAGTCTCGAAAAAATAAACCGCAGCATTCGTGAAATCTAGAAAAAACTGTATTATATTTTTAGTATGCATCTTTGAAGTGCCGCCCTGATAGTACATGACGTAATTTTGTCTTGAAACTCGGTGCAGACTTAAAAATGTAGGTTTTTGATAAAAGCATAACTATCACCCAATTAATAAATTAAAACTAAGGACAAGTTTACGTCATGTTCACAAGTTATTGTTGGAATTAAATTTGTTTTGAAAATAACTTTGTTATGAAACGAAAAATATGTTAAACATTAAAAACTTACTTGTCGCGTTCTTAGAATTTAGCGACGATGTTTAAATAATATATAACAAACTGTGTTTCTTGATCTTCATTGTCTCTAATTTATGTATGGAGTAGATTTTGATACTTGTCAATTCAATTAAGCTTCCCGTCGTGGGTAAACCTATAGATTGTGAATTCTAGTTCATATGTTTTATAAGTCTGTAAATGACCTCGGGGGCAGGTTACAGGTCCATGGACGGCGGTCACCATATACCGACAGGTCGATTCATGTTAGTTTGCTATTTCCACAGTATAATGAAGAACTCCACCGTTTCTTGGACATAAAATAATAATGAACATAATGGAATTATATACCTATATAATATAATCATCTTCCACCATCAGATGTTTGTAGCACATTGTCGTCAATATAGCTCTAACAAACAATTTTTGACATTGTATGCTATATGTGACCTATATAATGACTGCTGATGCTTGCATGTAGTCAATATGTTCCAATGAAAGCTCTCAAATAACAATAGAGATAATATTTATATTGATTGACTGTATTAATAGATCTAAATATGCCCTTATGTGCAATAGTTACATTTATAAGGTGTTGACAACATATTAAATAAGGGGCTATATAGGAATATTGTGTTCAGAGCCTGTCCAAGATAGTAAGGAACCGCTTTTGTAGACCCACATGTGTTTGACGTCCAAAATATTGTGACACCATTTGCATCCAAGTTATACGAATTTTACATTTTGAGAATATTAAGAATTTTTTTGTTCGAAGAAATGAATTATGCTTTGATAGTGGCACCCTCTTCTCTTATAATATGCACACAAGTCCTGTAACATAGATATGAATGTTATTATAATTTTTGTTTGTGAGTGAATGTTGTACTTGGACTGAATTTCATTACAAGACCTTTTCGTTTAGTGTTGTGCACATTTTTCATTCCGAATTTTTCTACCTGTTGTGATTTGTATATAAATAAAATGTTTTGTACTTATCGACTGAACATGATTGTAGGGGTACCTTTATATCAAAAATCTTATGATAGTGAATGTACAAGCCAGAGCCCAAAGGGCTTGGCTTGTAATGATGTTTATTAAATCAAATTCCGATTATTTTCCTTCATATATAGTATAATTTTATTTCTTTTATTTTATTTCAAAAGACAAATATTTTTGTAGTATTTTTTTATTTATTTTCATTGCTTGGTCATGTGAAGCGAAGTTAATTGTGTTTTTTTTAATGTTCCAATTATTATTAAACCAACTTGTTCTGAATAAATTCCAATATTATTTTGAATGATTTTTTTATTATTTTTATCGTCATTGGTATAGTATTGTGCGCTCGCGTCAGTGATAGCCTTTCTATTTGCCATAATATTTGTTCTACATTATTGTGTAAGTGAAACAATTTTTTTATATATAACAGATTTATTTGTAAAAAAAATATTTTAAAATAAACAATACAACCTACTTGTAATGATTTTTAAATGCCACCCTACTGCTTTGTGGCCTTCGCTTGTTCGTTATCCTTATTAGCTATATACTTGAACACTTTGTTGGCTAGCTGTCTGTATTTCTCTGCGTGTGTACTGTCGGGGAGAGCGTATATCGCCGGTTTGCCACTGTTGATGCATTCCGACATATTGGAATCGACTTCGAAGTTTTCTATAATTTCGAGACCCATTTCATTTGCAGTTTTCTTGGTTTCATTTCCAAATACAAAATTCTTCGTGCCACATTTATAACATATCGCATGTGACATATTTTCGACCATACCTATGATAGGAACTTTTAGTTTTTCGAACATATTTACTCCGCGTTTAGTGACTTGCAGCGCAGCAGATTGTGGAGTAGTCACTACGAGTGCCCCTGTAAAGTATATATTTTTAATGATTACACTGCTGTACACAGATATTGCCTTTAAATGCTATAAAAATAGTCTCATACGTGTCCACAGCCTTTCACTCTCCTACTGTAAATATACGAATTTCTTCATAAATATACCTCTACGGAATAACTTAATCGTTGTTATTACTTAAACTTAAATGAATGACTGATATATGAACATACCATCAATGGGCAAGTTCTGCGCGAGAGACAGGTGCGTGTCGCCGGTACCGGGCGGCGTGTCCACCACGAGGCAGTCGAGCGGCCCCCACGCCACGTGACGCGTGAGCCGCTCCAGCGCCTGCATCACCATCAGCCCGCGCCACACCACCGCGTTCTCGCCCGCCACCAGCAGACCCATAGACATGCTGAACAAGTGCCACAATTGAGTACATCACTCTAATAAAACAACCAGTTTCAATGTCATTCTCATATGTTAAATCTATATATTCCAATTCTCTATAAACGTGTATCCATTATGTAAATATTTTTGTGAACATACTTCTGACGTTTTTGAGTTATCAAATGTTTATTTTAAAGTTCTCGATAACTTCTAGTTTACAAAAGGCTTTACTTTAAAGCAAAAACCATGATGTCTTCTAAGTAGATTGCGTAGATTGCTTAACTTAAAAAAATATTTTTGGTGTCCAAAATGTATAAAAGTATATTCTGAATCAAAGAAATGCATACCATACCATTTCACTCCATAGTTTAAGAGTGGTTCGATTAGATTATCATCATTTAGCATGGGCTCTCCGCTGATATTCATCATGAGAGGCACTGAGGGGCCAAACACGTCTGCATCAAGGAGCCCTATCTCTTTGTCCGGCTCTATTACTTTCATTGCACATGCAAGGTTAACTGAAATATTACAATTTTCCAGATACAATCAGTGAAATGCATACTGAATTTATTATTAGTAGAATTATATGACACTAATCCTTTTGATAACACAATATTATTTAAATTGTAAATTAAGTGCATTTTATATAAGAATATGTAAACTAAAAATTATTTCTTAATGACTGCATAATTATCATTCATAGCAGAGATCATAATTTATCATACAAAGGTTATTATAATCATTTTAAATTCTTGGCAAATTTATCTATTGTTATGCAATTTTAAAGATTTAATTCGAAGAAGTTTGTTTTAGAACATATTTATGTATAAAAACATCTTAATTACCAAGCAAAGCAATGTCATAGCATAGCTTGGATATAATTAGTACCTGAGAAAAAAATAGTAATGTTTGAATTTGCCCCTTGGATGTGCCTCATGTGGCTTTGATATTTTACACAAAAATTACTAACCAGCTGTAGTAGTCTTGCCGACACCACCTTTGCCCGATGCAACTAGAATGATGCTCTTGACTCCTGGTAATGGCTTCTTCTCCGGCAGTCCCTTGCCCATGACCTTCGCTCTGTGATCCTTCAGGTCATTTTTACCGGCGTCATGTTTTAGTCGAATCGACGCAAAATATACAGACTGAAATAAGAATATTAAATAATTAAAATGAAAAAAATTAAGGAATGGTAAAACAATCACCAGAAA
The DNA here is from genome assembly GCA_018247775.1 of Udranomia orcinus. NCBI lineage: Eukaryota > Metazoa > Arthropoda > Insecta > Lepidoptera > Hesperiidae > Udranomia > Udranomia orcinus. The sequence continues at coordinate 8,100 of DWGW01002182.1, forward strand.
TGCCTCGTTATCACCTCGTGCCAAATTAAATAATAGTTAATTACTATATATTACTGTAACTAAATAAATAATTTAAAGACTTGGTCTTTGGTCCCTATCTGCCAGCACAAGTGTCGAATTTCATTCGTGGGTTCAAATCTCTCCTAGTCATCATTTTATATTAAAACATAATAGTATTAGAATACAATACGCACAGGGTTTACGTTGGGAGCGACGACACCGAATAGTCTTACAATTGTTCGTTGCATATTCCGGCAAATAAGTTGTATCAACAGTAAGATTCAAGAGCGAGCACGGTTATTTTTAATTGTACGTAAGAATTCTACAATTTTAGAATTTTTGTACACTATTTAAAAATAAAGATTAATCTCATCTGAGAAACTACGCATTCACCTCGATCTGATTAAAGATTATTTTAATTTATATTTTCGACCTAACTCAACCAAACGTCCAAATTGAACGTCTAGTAGTGACAGTTTGCACGAGACAGCTGTCAAAAATAACAGAAAATTAAATGAAGAGAGTGGATGAGAGAATGTTCATAGGAAGAAACAGATTTTTAGATTTCAGAAGTACATATTAGCACTTTACCTATAGAATCTCGTATGAATTGAACGGATTTAATATCTTTATAATTAAAATGGAATTATAATAAGATCAAAATAAAAAAATGTCGAAATAAAATACGCTATTGCTAATTTACTACTATAAAAATAACTCCATTTTTATAACAGTAAAGTCGGTATTTTTTACATTGTTGTTAATGTAACAAACGTAAAACTTTATAACAAAATAATAGTTTTGTTAATACTTTTGCTTATATAAAACGACTTGCAATAACGCAACGCAGCTGTCACTTTGTCAATGTCATATGCGGTGCGACATGTATTTTCCTTTTGCGACATATTTCGAATTTTCACCTTTTTCTTGAATTTAGGAAGTGATACACTTTCGATGTGAAAATGGCGATTTGTTTGCGTTCTTTCTCACATAAGATTCTTCCAATAAATGGAATCGTTTCCACAAAAAGTCATTCCAATCGCATAACCCGAAAAATCCCCGTCCGGACGCAATTTCTGGAAGATGTTGGTATTTTTTACTCTACGCTTTATACAATATATTATCTTCTATGGTACATTTAAGTATATAAGATAACTTGAGATTGAAAATATTATGTAAGTTTTGCTAAGACCTGCATTTTTTTTCTCGCAGCGTGTTACCCTTGACCTCGAACTAATTATGATTTGTTCGCAAAACTTAAGCATAAATCGTTATTATATTTTCAGTTTTTGCACCGTCGGCGCATATCCAGCTGTCAGCCAGTAGCAAGATGCTTGGTTGAGAACAATATTGACGATGTTTACATGCACGACATCGCTCAATCCAACCAATATCGAATTCCTTCCGCACGAGATTCGAAAACGAGTGTCATAGACAATTTCAATGGGGCAACAGATACCAACGATAACATAGACAATTATTATAATTGTAATATAAATAGTGAAGGCATAGAACTAAAATCTTTAGGTATCACTAGTGATGATTACATAGAAGATGCAGGCCTAGTTAAGTTCAATGGCATTTCATCTATTAGCATGAATGATGTCGATTTTTCTACATGCAAGGATGTAAGTGATTTCAAAGTATATTACCAAACAACAATTTTTATCATTCAAGATGGTAGGTAATCATCAAGTAGTATTTTTATTTTATAAGATAATATGTGAACATTTCCAGGATGTTGAGCCCACATGTCTCTCCAACTTTGAAAGAGATGCTATTGCATTCTGCACTGGTACAACAGTCCCCTCTCCATCTAGTGCTGCATCAGAATCCAACCGAGAGGGCAAGCCAAGTGAGGAACAGCTCATGAAAGTGTACCATGTCCTATCCAAAACTGTAAGCATCAGTAGAAAAAATTTGCATATCGTCGTTGTCAAACCAAAATCTGCTATGTGCCAAAAGTATAGTTTCGAGATAATGACAAAAGAAGTTTTC
>DWGW01002183.1:0-10096 GCA_018247775.1 Udranomia orcinus
AACTACCATAGCACATGTTAAACTTAATACCTAAACCTTCGTATTATGAATAAATTATTTCTTTCTTTCTTTCTTTCTTTCTAAAATAAAAAAAGGCAGTATTTCGCTCGTTTCATACTTACACAGCATCAGAAAAGGTTTTATCTTCCATAACTTTCCTCGCTATCAGATGTTTCGATGCGATGATGTTTTAAAACGTCGCGTAATTTATCTGCTCTCATGTTTGCTCTCTTATCATGCTTGTAGAGATTACTCCTTATCGTACTTTTCACACGAATCCCCGATGTGGATTCGCTGAAGGTATTTGTGGAGACGGTAAAATGGTTTACATAATGTTATTGCATAGTAAATATGTTGCAGTATTCGTATTTTTGGGGATTGCGTAACAAAATTTTACTTATACCTAACCGTACGTCAGCATCGACGTATGCTTGCCAAAATTGTATTCAAATTTCTCAATTGAGCAGAATAAGAAACATAATGAACAATCAGGAGCATTTCAACAAAAACTATCGTATACTTTAGAAACGTTTTACATTCATTCTCCACTCACCCAATTCTTGGATTTTGATTCGAGGTGTGATTATTACGTACCTTCCATCCTTAATTTGACTTGACTCAAGTGCAATGTACCTTCCATCCTTAATGACTCAATTTTTCTTTCGACTTGAGGTGCCAGCATAAATTCGAGGTTTCTACCACAGTTTCTAAATTACCTGCAACGAATTTATTTCTCGAATGATAAGGAACACATACCGTAATATTAATATATCTATTTCATCACGTTCCAGGCTCCTCAAGCACCAGAACCCTGGGACGGAGTACGGGACGCGACATCAGAAGGCAACGTCAGCGCGCAAGTAGACCCAGTATTCCACAAAAAGTATGTCGGCGACGAGAACTGTCTCTTCCTCAACGTATACTCGCCAAACCTCGATGGAATGTTCCTCCCGGTCATGGTCTTCATCCACGGAGGCGGATTCGCCTTCGGATCAGGCAGCAGCGTGTTATATGGAGGCGATCACTTGGTCGAGAAGGACGTTGTCGTCGTAACAATTAACTACAGATGCGGTGCCTTAGGTTTCCTCAGCTTGAACACTCCCGAGGTGCCCGGAAACGCCGGGCTCAAGGACATTGTTCAAGCTATCCGCTGGATAAAGGAGAATATCGGTAGCTTCAGCGGCAATTCCGGTAACGTCACTCTTTTCGGTGAAAGCGCGGGCGCTGTAGCTACCTCCATCTTGACCGCGAGTCCCTTGACGAAGCATTTGATTAACAGAGCGGTCATCCAATCTGGTACGGCACTGGGTAGCTGGGCATTCCAGGAGAATCCTATTGAGAACGCGAGGAAATTCGCCAAACAGTTAGGATGCGAGTCGAGCGATGTTGATGAGATATACGAGTTTCTGTCAACGACCCCAGTCAAAGATCTAGTTGAAGCTAACGAGAGGCCCCCACCAACGGAACTGTTTGCGGAAAAAGGCATTGTCACATTCGCTCCCGTGATCGAGAAGGAGTTTCCTGGTGTGGAGGGCGTTTTAACCGAGCCGTTCATAGACATTTTGAATTCCGGAAGAATCGCGAACATTCCAATTATGATCGGGGTCAATGCGCTCGAGTTTACCCAAGAACGGAGCGTGGAGGACCTTCAAGCGTACATTCCAGCCGATTTGCACATAGAGAGGAACAGCGAAGAGGCCCTAGCGATCGCCGCTGGCATCAGACATTTGTACTTCAAGAACAAGTCTCCCACGGGCGTTGAGAGCATGATCGAACGGTTCGAGCTCCTCTCGGACGTTCTGGTGAACATAGACACGCACAGATTCATCCAATACCTAGTGAAGACGACGAACAAACCGATCTATTTCTACAAATTCGATTATGTGGGCGAGCTGAACAATTCGAAGAACTTCCTCACCAGTCTCGGGATAAACAAAGCGGCTCATGCGGACGAGTTGGGCTACTTGTTCAGCAACGATTGGCAGAAGAACGTGGAGCCTACTTCCGAGGACGTGAGGATGAGAGAGCGGATGCTGAGGCTCTGGACGAACTTCGCCAAGACCGGGTAAGAATTTAGAATTAAAATTAACGCTTCACATACATAACCCTACACTGGGATTCCCTGTGTGGGGACAATGGACAACACAAAGACAAACCAAACTCAATATCCATGGGATTCAAATTCCGGCATGGTGAACGTTGGTCTAAACGGATTGTCATAATTAGTAACGGTATTTAATGCATAGATCATGTTTCCATCCTTTTTTACCAATTTTTCTATGCAATATCAGCGTTATCTAAATAACTTAAGTTATGACCGTAAAAATTGGGACACGGATTGCATTTACATTACAGATGTAGAATCTACTCCAAAGGTGGTAGAAGAAGGGATGAAATTTTATATAGGGTTCAGTTATCTTTGAAGATATATTAAAATTTGTTTCTTACTTAAAATTATATTCGAAAATGTTATTTTTTCAGAAACCCCACACCAGAAGAGAACCATTACATAACAGTGACCTGGCAGCCCGTGACGAAGGATAGTCTGTACTGCCTGCAGCTGGCTAACGAGCTGTCCCTCATCACCAACCCGAACAAGGGAAAAATGGAGTTCTGGGATGAATTGTACACGAAATACTACAAAATCTGGGACCATCCCACGACCAAGACGGAAGAGACTCGGTATGAGCCGATCCAGGCGTTCCAAGACACTACACCAGTTATCGTTGAGGAAACAGTCATCCAGACAGTCACGACCATAGTCGAGGACTTCGACTCTAACGTTCAGATCGTTGATGACGTCCAAGTCGAGGAACCGAGGGCAGAACAAACAGAAGACAAGGTTGATGACGCACCTCAAGTTAGCGTAGTGGAGGCGAAAGAGGTAGAAGCGCCTAAAGAAGTAATAGAACCGCCTAAAGAAGTAACAGAACCCGTTGCAGCACAAGAGCCAGAAGAGAATGGCGTACAGCACCAGCAAAACGGCAACATCGAGAGGAAGGTCCGGCCCTCGAACGAGATCAAGATGGTCCAGCACAGCAACGGACACCCCAAAGACGTGATCAGAGCCAACGACCCGCCAGAAGACGATTTACCCAAGAACATAGGCGTGAACAAATTTGTCAACTTCTTCGAATCGCTCGGTGGGAAGAAGTAATTTTTTAAGTGTACTGGACTCCCGGTAATTCGGCCCCGTTTAAGCAATCCTTGTAATCCGATGCCTGTTTTTTATTTCGGCAAATCTTTTGTTTTCAATAAGTTCTGGACTTCAAGGGCTTGTGATAGTACCTGTCACCTGTGCCGGATTACCGCGAGTCTACTTTAAACGGTCAGGTGTTTTGGCGTGCGTATACATACAAATACTAGATATTATCCAATAGTTTACACTTCTTTAATGCCTTTTGCGAAGAAGTATCCAGAAGTAAATATTTACAGCCAGCTAAATTCTTTTAAAAACTAATCGACAGCCAGCTAATAGTTAATAATAGTTCTTTTAAAGGCTAATCAATCTTAAGGCAAGATTAACCGAGTAAGTTTAACATTCTTGTAAAAGGATACCTGCTGTATAAACGCCGAGGTTATTATTAGTTAGCCGGATCATAAAAGCCTAGATAAATAAGATGAAAGATCGATCGTACCGTTATAATAAAGACCTTTATAAAAGACAAAAAAATCTTGTAATTGCTTCAGCATTTGCGATATTTCCAGATCTTACATGCTATGGTGCTACGGTTTACCAAGAATCAATGTTTTATAGCATGCAACACTTAATGAACGTCATATATATGGTTGTTCATCGGTGCTTTTTCCTTACCACACTCTGAAACATTTAATGAATACTTAGTGTAATTTTATATATTTTCTTACAATTTAGGTTATCATTAATTGTTTTTAGACGCCTGAGATATACAAGACTTAATTTTAATTTCATGTTTTTATCATAGATTTCAGTAGAGTTTATTATTTAAATATTTCTCCATTTGAAGACTTGGTGTGAAAATGTCATAAATTTTAGTTTGACCACAGAAAGATGCATTAATTCTATTATCTACATATAAATAACGTGCTTTTATGATTCGGCTAAAATTATCAATTTGCAAGCAAACCTGGCATTCTGGGATCAATGTGTATGCATTTACGTCATATTATATAATCTTCAGTATTTTATAAACATTCCTTTAGGAAACATGTCTCGAAATTATTTATTACATAATTTTATTTCATTTGCATACGCATTCACATGTATAAACATTCCTATTAAAGCATTTATTTTGACTTATATTTTTGTGGAAATTATAGTAACAAATAATTTATTTATTGATTAAATTTTCTAAATTATTTATTGGAGTAAAAATTTGAATAAAAAAATACTATTTAATCTGTATTATGATTTACCTGTCATGTTGGAAACGAGGGAAATTGTGCGAGGTTATGTTTGATTTTGTGTTTAGGTTTCAATATAATACTGCCATTTTGTCAAAATATTTATTCAACATAAGCTGTTTTCGTTTCTTTCTATTTTTCAAAAAAAATAGGTACTGAATTACCTTAACGTCGTCGCAAAAAAACTAGATAGAACATTTAATTGGCTATATGTCAAAAGCCATATTAAACTTGTCATTAGAGGCACTTAAATTTTATGCACATTTTCTATATTATTAACTCATTGAAATATGCTTTGTTTTATAATTATTCTAGAATTTATGTTTGAATTCAATTAGTGAGTACTTAATGTAGATCTTTTAAGATTCGAGTCCAATTTCTATTAAAATAGTAATCAATATGTTTAATTTTGTTTTGCATAGAAAATTATGTTTCACTACAAATTGTATAATCATGTTTCTTGTATACATAAATATATGTAACAGTTATAATAATGTGCCAATAATTCATCTAGTGATAATTTTTAATCATTTTATTACAACTGCATATACATATGTAGTTATTGATGAGAGCTGTATTTTTTATAATTATCGTAATTATAATTGAAAATAAACTATGTAAATTTATTTGGTATTTCATTTATGTTCCAATATCATACAACTAAAATTGAGCTCACAATGATCTACAAGCATATGAGCTCTACACCGTGTCTCCAACTGCCCATGTCAAAATTACGGCGTTGCTTGGCAAAATATACGGTATAATATTCAAAATTACGATAGACTAAAAAAATACAAAATTCCAGCTTAAAGACCTACCTATGGCTTTAATTTCTAATAATTGTATTCGTAATTTGGGCGAAGAAAAACAGAATGGGGACTTTTTAACATTAATCATTTTACAATTTATACGAGTACTCTCAATGTCGATATACGTATGTGTAAGAATACTCATATTGAAGTAACAAAAGGATACATGAAATTGAGAGACGAAAATACGGTAAATTACGCCATAGTAATGATATGTCTACGGGAGGTGGTATTGGGAAGAATTACGGTGAGTCTACCGTAATTATGCTGCAGTTGAAGACACTGGCTATACAGCAAGATCTATTTATTATAAACTCATTCTGCAACTGTCATAGTTAGTGGCGGCCACCGGCTTCATTAGCACCGCTACTAGCGCCATCTCTTCCAAGTCAAGGAACTAATTTCGATCATTTTAATTATTTATTTTGTTACAAGTATTAACAATCGTTGATTTTTTTTAAAGAATTTGCTACATTATTTTATTTCATTATTATGTAACTTTTAAGAACATTAGATACTATATAATAGAAGTGACTTTGTTTTATTTTGGCATTAAGTAGTTATGATTATGACTATCTGAAATATTGTACAGTTTAGGCGCCACGGTTTGAATTTGGAACGATTATTAAAGAACTGGGATTGTAAGGCGAAGCTCTGCCCATTTACCTAATGCCGTTTTCATCAACCCTGTTTTTGATGTATCTCCATAGATACAATACCAAATATTGTATCTATGGAGATACATCAAAATAAAAATATTTATTAATGCTCTTGGCAATGTATCCCATAAGATACATGTGATTTTTTTAATTGCCCTTATGAGACATTTTTTGCTTATTTTTTTTGGACATCATTGTGTAATAAGGGTTAAGTGGTATGAATATTTTTATGATATTAAAAAAATATATCTGCCAAGTTAAGGGTTAAACCTCTTGACCCACCTTCATAATAATGCAGATAAATTCTTATTGATAGAAATGTACCATATTAATCTTTGGTAGCAGACGTATGTAGGATAATAGGAAGTATTGCTTATAGGACATTTTGTTAAATAGGTTATTTTGATAATGGGTCTTTATATTATTAGGGCCAATTTATTTTTAAAGCTTTGTGGTTATTTTAATATAATTTGTATACAAAGTTTATCCAGTTAAGTGATGCTGATGTTGCCATGTATGTTTTTTAAAAAAAATTGATTCCTCACACAAAAAATGAAAGAAAGAAAACTATCTATACAATGAGTTGGTTACAGATGTCTATGTCTAAATTCCCGCTTTTAAATATAAAAAAATTAAAGAAACCGTACGATTTGACGTGTTGTTATTTAAATAGGGGTTTAAAAAAACCAATTTTATAATAAAATTATTTTTAATAATGACTAGTGCATGACACCATGCCCAACACAGACAAAACATTAAAATATAAAAATATTTCATAAATTGTAAAATAATAAATTTTAATTACTACACAATACAAATCACCATTACCTACTTAAATGCAATAGTTTGTCTTACTTCGGTAACACAAAAAAGGCCTAACGGCTTGTTAGCCTCGAACTTTGTGATAAGCGGAGCGGCGAGCGTAGCGAATACCATAATCTGCTACGCTCGTGAAATTAAACGTAAATAATTTGTACTACAACATTTTTACTCAAACCTGCGGTAAATCTTTGATTTACCAACACGAGAAAAGGATACTCAAAGTACCTTTCAAAGTTTTATTTTTACCTAATTATTTAATAGGTATTAAATATCGTCGCTGGGCCTGCAATCGCTATGTGTGTGAAATAATACTCGTAGCTTATCGCTGTTTTTAGACCATATTAGTATTGACGTAAGGTTCAAAATGGTGCCAAAAACAAAACATATAAAAATGCACATGAAATGCGACTTTTGCAGGCCTAGCGACTATATAATAATCGATTTGGATTTAAATAAACATTATATAATTTTCCAAGAGCGGATTTAAACTCTCGACTTAAAAACGGCACGATAAAAAAATAATCTAAACAATTCTAATTTGATCTTCGATAGACCATTTTGATAAATAATATTATAATAATGTTATCACTTTATAAGTAAGTGATTTACACGCTGTAGGTGTAGAAGATAATTATTTAATTTGTTATTAGTTATAACAATCGTATAAATCTTAAGGTATACAGAGAAATATGTGCAATATGGATACCATACTCATATTGTACTAGAATGTCATAGTATTCTTATTTAATATCTATGCAATATGGATACCATATTGATAATGAATGAAAATGTGACAGACTTTGTGACTAATATCTTTTTACTCACAACCGGTAAATGAATAAAATTGTCTAATATAATTTAAGTACCTATGTTGCTTTTACTGTCATTTAAGTATTTAAAAAAAAATCCATCTATTAGCCGACTTGTCAGCATAAAATTCATTCTTTATATATTATTCATATTACATATGTATGTCACAATTACAATCATGATAACCAATGATGTTGGTGATCACTTGATAATTATTCATTTATTTATTTATTACCTGATCCGGCACACTTCGTACCGCGACACTGGACCGATTTTTATGAAACATAAAAATATTTCTATTGCCTTCATAAAGTTCATAACAGATCACTGGACCGTGAAATCTAAAAACCTATCTCTACAATTTAAGTACAATAAGTCACGTCTAAATCACAGCTTGGATTTATCATTCATGAGCTGGAACCAGAATTGAAATCTCTCGAAATTAGAATAAGGCATTAGTTTAATATCTCTATCTACGTTCAGACACAGCTTCTTATCTGGTTTGTATGGCAACCAAGTCTGTTCTTGTCTCGTCCACGATGGTTTTCTGAAACAATAATTACATTACACATACAAATCGCGGCAAATGCATAACATATGTAAATCACAGCGTACCGAAGACTTCAATGGTAGATTTGTGACACTAAATTCACAAAGATTAATTCAACAATTTTCCCCGGAAATGATTAGTTTCCAAGTTTGGTCAACTTGATTTTTGAACTTTTTGAGCTCGCAATGTATTGTGAACCGCTGATAGCCAATTTATACGTAATTTTTTTTTCATTGCTGTTATTCGTGAAAATCAGTAATATGAGGGTTTTTTTTTCAATATTCATGTTGCATTGTGCAGTAGTATTGAAATACTACCAAAATTTGCATTAAAAATTTAAAAAAACCCAGAGAAAAGCGGTGAAAAATTCCAACGCTATAAGCACCAGAATCGTGTCAGGAATACATATTTTTAATATTCGGTAGGCTGTCACTTACACCGTGTATACGACATGACTTAGTAACTTTAGAAGTTATTTCTATGTCTAAGTTATTTGTTACGACAACTATACGTCCTGGTGCGCCGTACAGAGTAAAAAGTTTGTGTGTGTATGTGTTTGTGTGCGTGTGTAAGCGCATCCGTGCTTCTAATAACGACTAATTACACAAAAACATACCCGGTTCTCGCGAAGTTACACCACGCTTCGGATAATGCGTCAACGATTTCCTTCTCCTTGCCCTTGCACTGTTCAATCTTGCTCTTCTTATAAAAAACATACTGAACGAGGTCCCCGTGGGACGCGCCCTCTATTCCCAGCTTCCTCATCGTCCTCGTATTCATCCTACCGTTAAAGGAAAACCGACACACATACGTGTCGTTACACTTCGATATCATTTCTACAAACATAACGGTATCCCTCGCAAAGTATACATCGGTTATGAAATTCAAGTACTCCAATCTAAGTTCTTGGGTCAGTTGATTGCCGTTAAAATAAAAACTGCGCAACCTATCCGCGAATCTATCCGCTCTGGGACTGTCCGGTTTGATGGACAGGTATCTGGGGATGAAGTAGCGGAGATCGTCCACAAAGTACAAGTTCCCGTCCCCGTCGGCCTGGAGGAACAAGCCACCTTCGTGGGAACATATAGACACAAGGACCGGGAGTTTCTTGATCCGATCATTCTTCACCGATACGAGGGGACGCTCGTCGAAATACCTCTCGACGCCCTCAAAAGGTCTCTCCACCACCGGCAGGAAGTACGAGTTGATTATCGCCGGCGGCCTCCTGAGCTCGGCTTCTACGAACGCCTCTATCAATTTGTCTAGCGGCGCGTCTGTTAAATAGTCACTCAAGCTTTTGGGATCCACCACGCTCTTCCCCAAGATCCTGGCTATATTCCCGGCTTTCGCTACATCGTCCTCTTCGACCAGGAAGAGATCAGACAGCATGTTGCCGGATTGCGCGATGATTTTGTCCACCAAGCCGTCCGCCATTCTCGTCGCCAGATATGACGACACCAAAGCAGCGCCAGCGCTCTCCCCAAACGCTGTAATATTGTTCGGATCCCCGTTAAATTTCTCTATATTCCGTTTGACCCATCTCAAAGCCATGATGCTGTCTTTCATGCCCGCGTTGCCCGGGACCTCTTTCGTATGTAACGCCAGGAAACCTAATATGTTCAATCTGTAGTTAATCGTGACCAGGATGGCACCGTGTCTGATCAAGAAGTCTGGTCTGTAGTAGTCGCCGTGGCCGACAATAAATCTGCCACCGTGGACGAAAAACAGAACGGGAAGTTTATCAGCGCCTTTTGTGGGCATCTTCGGCGTATAAACGTTTAAGTACAAACAGTCTTCGGAACCTTCCAAGGTCGCCTTCCCGTAAGCATCGATCTGGGCACATTTGTTGCCAGGTCTGCACGCGTCACGCACTCCCGACCAGCTCTCCGGTTCTTGTGGGGCCTGGGAACAAGGGATTCGAATACTGTTCCGTTATCTTAATTTTTTTTATTTTTCTTTTTTTACATTACATATTCTTACTTATTCATATATCTTATTTGTAATTTGTAAACAGATGATAGTGGACTAATAGTGACACAAACAGTCACTGTCAGGGTGAGTCT
>DWGW01002184.1:0-10096 GCA_018247775.1 Udranomia orcinus
GTGGCTAAGAAATGTTAGGGAGTGGACTGGCATCACCTCTGTCGAGCAACTGTTTCGCCTGGCCATGGACAGAGAGAAGTACAAGAAACTAACGGCCAATCTTCAGGAGTGAAGAGTCACAAGAAGAAGAAGATATAATATTATATTGTAAACATAAATTATTCGTAATAGGTTACGTAAAAAATTCCACGCTAAACATGACGTACACAAAATAACTCACAATAAACATTTCGTGTTTGAATTGAACGGTGCGGTCTTTTTTATTTTACATCTATACATATCTTTAAATGCGTAAGTTACGGGTTTTAATCAAGCACAGACATCCTCATGTTTAAAAAAAATCTTTTAAGCAATTACGTGGTTTGTGAAGAACAAATAGTTTCTCAATTAATAAAAGCTTCTGCTGTCTAATGTCAAAAGCTATCGGGCTGTTAAAAGCTTCAGAAGAGCTTGATCACGGATATTGTTGTGCTACTTGGGTTTAAAAAAAATTGGTACAAGTAGTTTTGTGCACACACGCGGTATCAGTCTTACGATGAGGAAGTTTGTATGAAGATTACCATTAAGTATCTTGGTAAAAAAAATGTCCCAACATTCGTGTCTACTTATCTGTAATTAATACTACAATAGCACTTACTTCATTGTAATGAATTACAAGTTGACATTTCTGATAAACTCATGGACAACACAATTATCAGCTACAATTTACATTGTAACATTGTTAAAAGTGCAGAATATATTAAATTATAACAATCTAAATTTCTACACCACACTAAACGTGTTTACTTCAGCCGTTATCATAATTAAAACATTGTACACATTAATCATTGTGGGATTATCATATTGACACTATTACCTAATGCATTTGTTACGTATAAGTGCTCTAGAAATATCTTGAAATACAGATAACGTTCATATCACAACCTCGACGCATGTCAGACTATTATTGCGAAACAATGTTTATGTTATAACGTGTGTAGCACGCTGAAAAATAATTAAAAGTCGTCAAGGCTACGCTGTGATAGTAATCAATAGTAATGGCGAACAACTTAATTATAATCACCATTAGATACTGGACATATGTAACCGCACTCATAGATGTCTTATTGTGAGGTGTATCCGTTACAAGCTCATAAAGAATGTCAATAAGTGTCGTGTAATGATATTTTACACATATTTGATTGCTTCTTATTACTTTTGCTCTATATAGAAAGATGCCTTTGGAGGGCCTTGGATGAGTAAATATATCCAACCATAAGCAATCTGCAATATTAGATGACACACAAAGATATAAAGAATAAAGATATAAGAACAAAGGTTTAAACTGTCTCTCTTGCACGGTTCATTCGTTTGCACGAAAATAATCTATGGGATAATACATTCCCCGACTATCTCGGCCGTCTATTCACGTAGAACGAATTGTTTACATTTTTTATAGCAATAAAAAACGCGTACATATGGGGCCGTGTTTTGAAGCGAAGAATGGCCTTTCCAAAGAATCAAAGGGCAATTTTTTGCTGGGGAGCAAAAAGTGTATGGTTTCTGCCCGAATCACTTTGTGAGCCCGTAATTATAAGTAAGAATAACTTCGGGGATATCTTTTGTTCGGAGAGGGGAGTTTTTCTAAGCGGGTAACGACCGCGGCAGGTGGTACATAAGTTGGCAGATAAATAACTTCCATTTCAACGAAAAAAAATGTGCAACAAAAACTGGTTAAGGCGAGGCCGAGCGCCGCCAATGTCACACAAAGGTCGTTCTTGAGCACATCCATAACGACTGCCGCCCGATTAATTCAACTTAAGCGAGAATGTTTTATGCGGAAAACGATTAAATTAACCAATTAGTTAATCTACGTAATCGGTATTTGTGATACGGAAGTTTATCCTGCTTTTTGTTATGCGACACGCTGACTGGCAAATTTTAATGTTATTTGAAGTTTAAGTACTTTACCATTTTATGAATTTGATTTTAGGTAGTATGATGAGTAGTATGATGAGTTTTTCATAATTTTAACAAGTAAACAGTATATTATACCTACGTATATATACTATTAACCTAGGACCTAATTGGCACACGTTTTCCTTATTATTTTCCTTTCAATGGAATATAATTAAATTTGCATACTATGAGGTCATACATATATTTAGATTATGATAATATATATAGAATTTTAGACTGTGACACAATAAATAACAAGATTAGAATAACCTGTTAAAATAGAAAAAGAACTTGGATATATGTTCATTGAATTGACCTCAGTATAGTAACATACAAGACGTTTGATATTAAAGTAAATCTAGTGGTACACTAAATTAATTTTCTAACCTACTTATACTAACATGGAATTAATCATCGATCAAAACCCGAGACAACGTGTACTAATACGTAATAAATATGAAACAAGATTTCGTTTCACTCTCGTCTTACACTGGAGCCAATTTCACAGTATGCTAAACATCAAACGGGTGTACTACGCGGCCGAGATAAGCTAATCCTTATAAGATCCCATCTCGTATTCATCCGGTTGTCCATTAAATGAGCCAGCGCCCGCACGTCACGTCTAGCCGCGAGCCACGTCCGCATGCGCCACAAAAGGAATGCCCGCTTTTATTATTACAACAAAAAAAAGAACTGACACTATATTCAACGTCCAGGTAGCGCAACAAAAACCATTTTACCGGGGAAACCGGTCTAGTAAAAAACGCTTTTCGAAGGCATAAATCATGCAGACTCACGGCCGAGACCGGTTCGGTGCGTTCCTATCGACTTCGCACGCCTAATGAGCCTTCAATCAAGGTCGGCTCGAAACGTCGTCTATTTATCTAACCTGAACGTTTATTATTTGGTTTGTTATTCTCTTTTTTATCCTTCGAGTTGTGTAGAAACATCTATCTATATAAGGAAACGAGACGGATAGTCAATCCATTAGAGGGTGTAAAAGAAAGATGCAGAAGATTATTAACACTTCTCAAGTCGGGGTCTACAGGAGGAGGTAATAATGAAAGCAGCAATGAGAGTAGCTATTGTGTGAGACTGAAAAACAAACATTTCTCATTAAGCGAGTGGCGCGAAGCCCATTGTTCTCGGGAGGACATAACGGACCGTGTCGGATTTACGTCAACGCTCCACCGACTGCCGACCGACGACCTTTCCTTTAGCCATAAAATCTTACTTAACTCAATTTAATTAAAACATACCCTTTTGAAGGCATACTCATGTATACTCGTATGTGTATCAAGTTATCAAGGCACTGCTGTGTAGAATCGCAAAATGTTTAGAAAATTCGAACTTGATCGAAACGAAATTCTTAAGATTTGATAATGATCATCTGTTATCAACGCATCATACTATTATCGCTATCTAAATAAATAGGTAATTAAATAACCACCAGTTCTATCTCCGTGCTGTACCGT
This sequence comes from Udranomia orcinus, assembly GCA_018247775.1. Classification (NCBI taxonomy): domain Eukaryota; kingdom Metazoa; phylum Arthropoda; class Insecta; order Lepidoptera; family Hesperiidae; genus Udranomia; species Udranomia orcinus. Next base: position 3,414 of record DWGW01002184.1, read on the forward strand.
AATTAATTTCAAGTCGGTTTATCTCTCTCAATCTTGCCACTGCACAATAAAAAGTGGAATTAAAATTAATTGTGGCTTTCTTGTTCTGCTTGATCGCATCAGCTTTGGCTTCATACTAGACGCAAGTCTACGAGAGGAATGGTTGTGAGTTCAACGGCCGGTGGACCTCGGACCAATTCGCGACATGAGATTGAATAATAAGTTGATTGCGATCGCGGACCAAGGCCGGCCGCCATTACCTACAGCGCGTCGTTCGCCCGCCATTTTGATTAGCGCACACGTACCTACCGAAAGTTTCCATGCAAGCCTTAACTAATTTTGGAACTGTGTCAACAGAATTACATTTTTTTATTTATTCTTTAGCCAGGTAATTTTAAAGTACATATATAATTTTGAATCAATAGAACAGCAATCCTACAAAATATAAATCGAACAAAATAAACTTCAGTGGCTTTTAACGTAGAGACAATCTGGCATGCATGGAATTATAATAAATATCGAACGAGTCTTCCAGTTTGACTACAAATTTGCATTTTTATTACTTCGGTCGGGGCATGAAAAGTTAAATTTGTAACAAATATCTGTGTGGGTGTAAATTGGTTTGTTATTACATTCGGAGTTGTCGATTTCTTTTTATACCGGCTAATATATAATCAGCTTTAGTTATGTAAATAAGTAATAACTGGAAAGCATAAATCCAATCTGCATAAACATGAATGATTATGAACTAATTTATTTATTACTAATCAATTTAATACTCATAACATTAGGTATACGAAAGGAGACTGCAAATTGGTAATAACAAAACAAGTCTTTTGGTGTGACATCAAAACAAGAAAGGAAAAGGTCGAAGTTTTTGCAGGTACTAGCTAAAGAACAGGCTACAAATGATAATTATTTGCAGGTCGACGAGCCACGGCTCGTATCCTATTAATGGCGACTTACGTAAGCTTGTTTTCGAATGTAATTGAAAGGAATTGTAGGCATGGCTTATAATTGTAGGACACGAAGGCAACGGCGGAAACTAAAAGAACGTGGTTAAGCATTTATAGCTGAGATTCAAAATGTGTAGAGTACAACCACAATAATACTCATGACAAACAATCATGACTCTAATAGTTACAGCAAACGGCCTTAAAACAGGAGGTTAACTTGTGTCAAATTTTAATACGACTGTAAGAAAAAGAACTGTTGCATAATCTAAAGTATTAAAATTTCAGAGTACTTGGATACAATACTTAGAGACTCAATACTTTATAAATTCCGAAATAGTCTCCCCGATAAACTGTATAAAAACATGTCGATTTTGGAATCAATTCATCGATCCACGGACCTTGAAATACTAAAAATAAACATTTCCACCGTACTTGAGGAAGGAAACAACTGGCTTCATTTTGTCCTTATTGACGCAAGTACCTTAACAATATGCAGCAATTTATAGATTAAGTATCAATTGCGGTATTTATAAGGAAATATGAATAATAAATTCAATACAAGTAATGATTAATATTAACACCATGCCGAGATACATTTTAAATTGTTTATAGTTCGTTCGTTCTGTCGGAAAATCGTAATCATTGTCCGTGAGCATAGTTTCCGTCGCGGGGCTATTGTCCTCCTAGCAAATGACGACGCGGCGTAACTTTATCGTGTTTTAATGTGCTCGGAATTCAATTACGTTTGCTTTTCAAAGACTGCATTTATTGCGAACTGAATTGCTGTATAATCGAGTGAGTTCGACGAGCGTGCCGTTACACGCGAAGAGATACCTACAACACAGTTATTGGAACGTTAAATTATATTGTTCATCAATAAAAACGTTTACAGCTATTAAAACTCACTTAACCCACATAGGACCGAAGTCGGCAATAAAAAATATATTAAAAAATCGTTACCGCGATCGCAAACTTTATTGAAATTAATGACGTAAACAACACAATGTTGTGATTTTCCTTCATATACAATAATATTATTAGCCTCCATTTTATTGTAATAAGTGATTGTCAAATACAATATTATGTGGTAATCTCTGAGCTATAGTACCTATCCGTGAATATTACCAATATAGAGAAGCCGTGTAGTGGTTCTGCCACTGTGTTCTTGTTTGGAAGGCGTGTTAATAGATTTATTTTTTCCTGGAGTTAGATCCACATTTCTGAGCCGTAGCATAGGTTCTTAGAAAAATACTTCCGATCTAGTTGCACCGTGTTACAGACGGGATTAGCCGGCATTGTATGATAAACGTCCTACTTTTCTACATAGAAAGTAAATCGCGGCTTACACAAGAAAAATAATGAAATTTAAATTAAAGTATTACTTATTAGCTTTTAAATAACAACTTCTTCTCATATAAAAGATACATTTTAAAGCCCAACAACACGTCTGCATTACTTCTGCTTTTAAAACGACAACATGTTATCATTTTTTCTCTCTACTCGGAACCAGAAGCACTGCCAATAAGCCAAGTGCTTATTCATCAAGTATGATACAATAAACCGACTGAGTTATTTATTTACTAGTGCACAAAAGGCCGTGAGCGTCAATCAGCGCAACGATCAATTGAATGCGCCCGCGCACCGCATGTTGCGTAACGTCCGGCGCCATCTTGTGAATTGGTGTAGCATTCACTGGCCTCTAGTTCTAGTTTAGTTGCAATTATTACATCATTTCGAAAGACATACCTGCAAGGAAAACGTTAAACTGAATTAAAAACAAAGCAACGTTATATAAGCACATTAAAATTTTTACGAGTAATTATTTCAATTTTAAGTTAGGTTAGTTGGTTTTTAAATGTATACAAAGAAGACTTTACCGAATCTGTTTTAATCACCGTTGAGTAACACAAAATATTTGTAAAACATCATTATCCTATCAAACAAACTTAAAACAAGCATCGGAACAGGTTCACAAAAGAGGGTAGTAATAAATTCTTCTAGGAACCGATTAGGGTTCGACGCTCAAATTCCCTGTAAGGGACCATGAATCTTCCGTATAGAGCGATTAGAGCGAGATGAATGTATAGTATGTGAGATAATCCAGATAGGGTCCGCACGCCCGCTCCACTCGTGTAAAGTTGCTCCCAAAACCGGAACGAGCGACCGATCTCGGTCTCGGGACAAATAGGTGTCATAACGGGGCGAGAATAACGAATACAGCCGTAATTGTGTAAAGAATGCATTTGCGTCATCCTGTGAAAATTTCCCAGCTTCTGTCGTGACTCGTCGTGATTTGAATATCCACTCGGTAAATGTTCGCGCGAAACGTGCGTACATTTAATACTAAATCATGAAATGAACGTCAAAACAGTCTGTAATTTGATTTCACTTGCCAGGTGCAGCGGCTATAATTTTATTTCCTTCACGATAGAGCTGTGTGTATCGTTTCAAAAATGTAATTAACGTCTGACATCAAAAGATTGTGTCGGTTTATAATAACAGCAGGGAATTTTAAATGCAAATGTTTGTACAATGTAATTCATACAAAATGGCTCAGTAAATCATTTATTGATATGTTGTCGGTATTCAAGATCCGGGACTAGTCGAAGAAGCTTTCTTTGTTCATTTGAAAGGCTATTCAAACTAGAAGCGGAATCCCTCTCTCAATAAACTTATAAATCGAGCTGTCAGTTCCTGTTCAATAAATTACAAAAGAGGGCAAGATAAGACAGATATCCCAGAGAGGATATTACAACCGGCACAGGTAATAGAGATTGAGTTAAGCGGCGTGTGACCGAGACAGAAGATACCTACTAGTTCAAGTAACGGTAAATCGGGGTGAAAGTATACATACGCGTAACGTAATGTCGAGTCAAGTGGATAAAGTTTAACATTCCACTCATATGGTAAAGAAATCAAATAGTTCAACGTAGACAAACATGTGCACTGACACAAAAATAAACCGCAATTAAGTAAAACATATTAAGTAAATTACTAAGATCATGAATGTAATAAAGTTAAATTAAATAGTAATTGAACTGCCATAAAAAGCAACCCGATCTATAAAGGCATGAGGTCAACATTCGATTATTACTACCGAATGAATTTTAAGAGTAAATAATCGTACATTCGAGAACGGTCGATATCCACGAGAGGTTATAGAAACAGGTTCTCGTGTTTACCGCGAACGCCACTCTACTACAAAGGCGAGGCATTCGCTCGCCGAACACGGGCAAGCAACGGCGTTAGTCGAAAATATGTAAATCGTTGTTTATGCAGTGGACCGTGGACGGAAACGGTACAGTCGACCATTTGCAATTCCACAGCGATATTGTATAGAGCGGAGACGTCGCCATGAATAAATAAATAGAATAGATCCTGTATAGATTCGCGTCGCGTTCATGGCCGCGTTCTCAGCCTGCCATTGTTCTTTACGTAACGACGACGTGATGCGAGCCCCGCGATTTATTATGCTTACGCAGGTGCCTCGCTAGTAACTCGGTGTCGATTTCCCTGGCCATTGTTCTCGTAATCTAGCAGATAATCTATGCACACCCTTCGTCGTTCCTACATAATTATGTTATTGTAATTGACTCACGCTACTTAATCGTATCCGTTATTCTATTTTTATATCGCTCGCATATATGTAGAGACAAATCTTATTTCAGCATTAAGAATGTCTATGGTGGTAATACAGTAGTTTTCATCAATTTACAGCAAAACAAAATTGTAGTGCCTGATAGTGGATTTAATTACAACAAGCAACCCCTTCTATGATGACTACAAAATAAACTAATTTCAAAGTTCGTCGATTGCTCAAATACTTACGATTACGCAAAAGAAAAACATATTGTCGGTTAGTTGTATCAGCTATTTGTTATGACACCTACAAAATTATGTGTAAAGCAAAATCGATGTCACATTTTATCGCTTCGTAAGAATGTTTGTCGTATGTATTTATAGAGTTGCAAAATCGTTTATCTTTATTACACCTACCTTCTTATTTACTTTAACGTAGTAATAGACGGATCTCTTCATATTTAAATTTGGGGTCATAAAGATATTATTTTTGATAAGGTTATATATATTGTTAATGCTGACTATTGCTGCTATTGAATAACAAGTCTAGCTTGTTACTTGTGATTTATGGATTAGTAACATCTATATAGACGTTTAGTGGTTATTGTAATGAGCCATTTGTTGCTATTGTTTATTTTCTTAGAAATATTCGCGGTGTACCCTCGTTTGCGAGGCCAAACAAAGGATGTGAGAAACAACACTAACGTTCCATTACAACGAAACAAAGACGTCAAAACAATCAGAAATATCCGTTAAGTCTACACGGGCATAGCACGGAAACTGATTAAAGTAAACATGGCAGAGGCGCGTGCTGACATACGCTTTTCTTCTAATTAAGCCAATGTGATTCACGCTCGCGTGTCAGTGACCTTCACGTAATTGCCGGCGGATACGCGGCTGTCACGCCTTTATGTATTTTATCATGTCGTTCCGTTTCACCAAAACAAAGACTCGCAGGTGTTAAAACTCTTTGTGGTCCGTCTGCGTCTGCTGCCTTAAAGCAGCAATGTTTCCGCTGCCATGTTCTATTCTATTTCTCTTGTACAAAGATCACACTTTCTTCACGATTAAAAACACATGTGCCATAGACTTCAAATAGAACAGAAGTTTATCACTTCAATTAATAACATACAGATTGGGTGTATCCGTAATAAAAATCTATTTCTTGAAGAAACATATACAACTTGTATACAAAGTATTCCCGATTTGTTTACAGGCAGTGAGCTCAGCTGAGTCACGCGACTAACTTCGTTTTAAAGTTCATTTCGAGTCATTACAGTCAGGTGGGTTATGAGATTGGGGTGAGTGTGTTGCATTCCGGCACGTTCGGTGAGGGCACCCCACAAAACGTTCACCCGACGCCCTCCAACCTCCCCAACTACCCCAAACACCCGACCCGCCCGATCGGATTCCGCCGACATGCAAATTTAATATTGTTACTTTTATTCTGACTTCACAAGGGCACTGGGAGAAGTAAAGTATGGGTGAAGTATAAGAACATAATGTGTATAAACGGCGTTCGTTCTCTAAACACGCAGGTAGAAAGTTGTTTTATGCAAAACTGAACCACCTAAACGTTTTATGTAAATGTTAAATAACTGATAAAGCTCGTTTCCGTTCCCACACACGAGTTTTAAGTGTGTTTGCTATGTTGGCGTCAAGTTATAATAACTTTTGGTGAACTGTAACTAAATTCCACGCTATATTCGGATGCGATCCGGGAAATAGAGTGAATTTATACATTACTGAAAGAATTAAAAGGTATACTTTTTAGAGACGGGTTGCAGATTTATCTGCTTAAGAATGGTTCTTGTTATGAAGCCGCTTTAACAATATTAAATTTCTCTAGTATGTAGAGATAATTCTGAACTGTAACGAATTAACTAGCACGAGTAACGAGTACGAATGTAGGTGACATTTGTGTTTCACCTTGTTACAACTTAACTGTAGTACTGGAGTGGTGTGGAGAAATCGCGTACAGATAAACACGATTAAATATATAGTGAATAAAGAAAATCCATACAAAGTGTGTACATAATAGGTACTTAAGATAACTACATATGCACGCAGGATCAAAGGTGATAGAACCTTTTACGGTTCGTACAGTAGTGTTCTTGCTGCTGTGTTCTAGGTTGAAGGGTGTGGTAAGTAAGACATACATAACCGAGG
>DWGW01002185.1:0-10096 GCA_018247775.1 Udranomia orcinus
CTGAGCCCTGTCTTCGGCTCTCCTCATCCAGTTATTTCCCGCCACCTTGCGCAGATCATCGCGCCACCTAGCGGGGGAGCGTCCCACACTACGTTTTTGTCTTTTGTATAGAGTTATTTGTGTTTGCCAATAATTATTTTTATATACAAATTGTCCTTTGTACAGAACGTCGTTGCACCTGGCGAAGGTTCCTCGGCCCGCGGGGTGGAACTCCTCAGCACTCAGCCGCTTCGACGGAAACTGAACTACCTCCTATAGATACCAGAGATCTCTGGCTCCAGGATTCTAGGTAGGTCCCATACTCTGCTTGTGCTTAGCGATAAAGCTCGGATCTATGTGCATCAAACATTTGCTTCCACGTTCGGCTTCGCTTGCAAATCAGTCTATTTAACTTAAGAAGTACGCTTAGTAGAAGTAATAAAAAAATAATATATTTGCATTTTAACTAGTTATAACATTAAAGGATCAAAGTAAATAGTATAGTGATTAGAGTGACTAATTTTATCACGTGGTTTCAAACAGTATTAACATCTTTTGGCATTTAACAATGACTACAAAAAAAATTGCGCAAAAATAATTTAAAAAGAATAATAAAAAATGTTATAAATCATAAGTATAATATGTTATTATAATATAAAGACCGTTGTACAAAAAATATTACCTTTAAAATCAAAAACCACAAACACGATATGGAAAGTCGAGTTGACATAAATTGTATTCACATGAGTAACCCTAGATTCAATTAATTATTTAATTAATCGAGCGATCCGGTTTTTGAATTTATGCGCGAAATTAATGCGACCACACATCTGTTACAAATTTGAAACAAATTCACATTGTACATTCGTATAAATAAGGTTCTGTATTTTTGTGAACAGTCCAAGTGTATTTCATTTCCATAATCAATTAAGTATAGTTTTAATCGTTTCTATTTTATAATTTAATGTCTTAATAATAATAAGTTTTATTTTTTATTTATATTAAAATTAATTTTCATAACGCATTTTATTTTGTTGCTATAGTTTTTCGACTCGAAGTTATCTTTAAAACCAAGGTTGTTAACATATAAAAATAACAATAAACGTGGTGAAACGCATGCGTTGATTCTAATCAAGTTGCAATTAAATTCATAACTTCCTACTTATAATATCTATATATATATATGTATAAAAAAGAAAGTCGTGTTAGTTACCTATTTATAATTCAAGAACGGCTGAACAGATTTGGCTGAAATTTGGTAGGGAGGTACCTTAGAACCAGGAGACGGACATAGGATTTTCATCCCGTTTGATCGTATTCCCGTGTGACGTGACATAAAACGTCAAAGAGAATACAAGACACTATAAAACGTAGTATAACTAAAAGGACATGTGAAATGAAATAGTACAATGCGGGAACGAGAATGGTAACGGGAACAGGAACGGGAATGGGAATGGGAACGGGAACAGGAACGGGGAAACGATTGCGGCGGTACAAAGTACGCCTGGTCAGCCAGTATTATATAAAGATCAAAAAAATACAAACAATATTGCACTGGACTCATGCGATCTATGCCATTACGCTAATTTGATGCATTAATAATACGTAAAAGCACACATTACTGCGCGGTGTTTAATTTGAAATTCAAATGCATTGACTCTGAACGTTACTTAATGGGTAGTAATTGTGAGAAATGCAATAAATACAGTGCTTTTTCACAATGAGCTGTAATTGTCGTGTGGAGCGCGGCGACCGCACGCCACGTACACGTTATGCTGTTCCGTGAATAACACCGACATTACCGCTTAATATTTACATTTCACGCGTATTTAGATATTCAATACGTACACGTTTATAACACTGTAGTAGCGAGCGTGCAATGCACTTGATGGTAAGCCACTGTCCATGGGCATCGGGCCCGAAAACACGATCGTAGTTTTTTTTTTAAATCGATCAATTAATGGCTAGCCTTGATCACTCTGTTGGAATAGCACTGTAGTAGCGAACCACAGTCCGGTCCACTTGATGATAAGTTACTGCCTTTTGTGGACATTCGTCGACACAAAACACGATGGTAGTTTTTTTTAAATCGATCAATGAATGGCTAGCCTTGATCACTAAGTTGGAATAGCACTGTAGTAGCGAACACTGTAGTATCCAGTCTACTTGATGATAAGTTACTGCCTTTTGTGGACATTCGTCGACACAAAACACGGCCTTAGTTTTTTTTTAAATCGATCAATTATTTGCTAGCCTTGATCACTAAGTTGGACTGTAGTACTGTAGTAGCAAACCACAGTATAGTCCACTTGATGATAAGTTATTGCCTTTTGTAGACATTCGTCGACACAAAACACGGCCTTAGTTTTTTTTTAAAATCGATCAATTAATTGCTAGCCTTGATCACTGAGTTGGAATAGCACTGTAGTAGCGAACTAGTCCAGTCCACTTGGTGGTAATTCACTACTGTCCATGTACATTCGTCGACCCGAATCAGGATCGAAGTTCTTTTTTAAATCGATCAATGAATGGCTAGACTTGATCACTGAGTTGGAATAGCACTGTAGTAGCGAACTAGTCCAGTCTACTTGAAAGTAAGTCACTGCCGTCTATGGACATTCGTCGACCCGAAACAGGATAGAAGTTCTTTTTTAAATCGATCAATGAATGGCTAGACTTGATCACTGAGTTGGAATAGCACTGTAGTAGCGAACAACGGTCCAGTCCATTTGATAGAATGTAACTGCCATCCATGGACATCCGTCGACACAAAACAGGATCGAGGTTCTTTTTTAAATCGATCAATGAATAATGAATACCCTTGATGTATAAGTTGGCACGCCTCGATTAAAGATGTCCCTAATCATACCGTTATCAGAACACAGCAGCAAGAACACTGCTGTTATAAGGCAGGGTGTGGCGGTAGTGCATCCAAAGTCTAACTACGTAATGTTCTACTTTCGTATTTACGTGCACACTTTATTTATTAATACTTCCACAAGTTATTTCGTATCGATGCATTAAAGCACGTACATAACTGCGTGATGGTGCATTAATACTTGGACTATAATACGCATGATGTATCAGTAGACTATCTGACCCGCACTTCGTACCGCTAGAGATAAAAATGATTACTGTAAGTCAACCTTAGGAGATAGACTTGTGTAGACCTTTTTTTGATATACATTTCCATAGTATTTTATTTTGATGTATCTCATATGGTTTAACCAGCTCTTGCAATATACGATCCCGAATTAAATTAAATTAATAGCAAAGAGCATACCGATGTATACTCTCGCGTATGTTGGTTTGAACCAAAATCACGTAGAACCGACAGAACGAAAAAAAATCTCTGATTTGATAATATCGGCATATAAAGAAACATTTGAGTAAATATCTGGTACACTTTGAACTTTAAAGTTTAAAGAATACGTATAAACGGTGTCAATAACGCTTGAAATATTGTCTTAGTATAATCGTGAGTACATTACATTTTAAAGAATACCACCGAATATTCTTCGGAAAATATAACCGTTCACAATGACTCAGTTCTAACTGTACTCACAGCGATTTCAAACTAAGTCACGTGAAACCAGAAGATAATTTATACTCACTGACCACCGGTAAAGAGGCGGTATTTGTTTAGCTGACAAGCACAGCGGATGAATGCAAATACTATTTTTTGCTACCGAAGTTGCAAATGAATTAGAGTGCCCGAATTTGGCGAGCGAATATGCGAGACCATTAATACCGCTTTCCGCTTGTTTGAATTGGGTTTTAGAACTTTCTAGACGCGCAAAAACCATTAGCTTCGAGCGATGCAAGTAAATTTTACTAATGCGCAAATTCTCATGTTTATTTAACTTCATGCCACTGCTTCCGCCGCTGCTGTCTTCCGTTCGTGGCTTTACTTGTTCTTTGCATGACTTTTACAAGTACAAGCATTTGTTTAGCACTACATACTTCTTCCCCACAGTCTTGTACGCTCAGATTTTGAAACATAGAATGAAATTTCTAAATTTTCAAAATCATGTTTGTGAGAAAATAATTTTGAGTCTCGCATTTGTGAACTGCTATGAAGTGTATGTATAGGTAGATAGACCGTATAATCATGCAATAAGACATTCTGAAATAAAAATGGGATAGTTTAGTACTCGTACCTTTAGAACTTGCATCAGACAAGTAGAACATTCATATGCAAGTCTTCAACGTATCTGTCAGTTAAGCCAAGTATTAGGACATGGCGCACGACGTAGCCGCTTTGTCTGATATAGCTGGCGAGACATGTTTTTGCGAGACATTTATTCCCTAAACTCTGACTATATTTACTATAAAATCTATACTAAACCTTACTCCACCAGAATCTTAGAGGCAATAATTTCACGACGTACGATGCAATGCTTCCGCCGGTCAGCCGTTAAAAAGTTTCTGGGTTCGATTCTCAGCGAAATATAAATTTGAATGAAAAGTCTGTTCTGTCTGGATGTTTGTGTGCCTGGCCCTATGTATTCCAAGACCTCCACAACACTAGGTATTCTAGAACAGGCCATATATGTAAGAAGCGTTAAAAATAAATATATACACATTAAAAATTGGATTCCTTTTTTGTTTATTCCAATTTTGTTCTTCCAAAAAAATTCAAATATTATTGATTTTCACGAATAACAGCAATGAAAAGAAAATTATGTATAAATTTGTTCGACGTTCGGGCAATGACCTGCGGCCGGTTCACAATACATTACGAGCTCAAAAATTGCCAACTTAGAAACCAATCATTTCCTTGGAAAATTGTTGAATTAATCTTTGCGAATTTAGTGTCACAAATCTACCATTGAAGTCTTCGGTACGCTGTGATTTACACCCTGTATAATTTTTTGTATAACTGAAGTAACAAACGAGTCTGCAGTCTCCCTGAGGGTAAGTGATCACTGTCGTCCATGGACACCTGTTATCAAGACAAGCCAGGATCGAAGTTCTTTCTTAGGTGGTCACCAATGGACTTAGTTGGAACAGCTCAGTTAAGTATACCCTTACCACATCCTTCAAACCAGCAGCAATAATACTGCCGCTATAAGGCAGAAGTAGATGTGACGGTCGTGCCTTTGAAATCGACCCACGAAATGTTCCACGACAAAAATATCATATTGGCAACGAAATCGAAGTGACAGTTAAATTTAATGCACCGCTTCGCTCATCACCGTTCGTGACCAATTACCTTCGTCGAAAGCGATTCAAATTTGTATAAAATGCAATTAATGTCACGGAATGTACAGTGACAATTAGTGCTACAATAACGCAATATTCAGTTCAGTTCGGTCCAGTGATTGCTAAAAGGTGTATGCATTTAACACACTTTGTTTTGTGTTTTATTGTTTTCAATTTCTCTTATTTTTAAAGTGTTCCCGCTGTTTTGTTTTTTATCTCATCTCGCTGACCAACATTTCCCTCTCAAAATGAAAAGATCAGATCCAACCAACTTATATACACTTTTTATTACTACAATACATAGGTACCCCTTCTAAAATTAATGAATCATATTTTACACGTAATCTTAGAACGGAAGATCAAAATTACTAATGTACTGCGTTTTAGTATAAAATAAATAGTTAGTAATAGTACTCAGCTCATTATTTAATTTAGATATTTAAACTAGTAGCGGCTAGAGTAGTTATCTGCTGTATGCGCTGAATAATACTTTCCAAGGCTTGTTCCCAACGCTTACACGATGACGCTATTTATGTTCTATTTGCTACATGTATTGTTCGATGTGCTATATGTATTATTCGATGTGCTATATTTACTGTTCGATGTGCTATATGCACTGTTCGATATGCTATACGCACTGTTCGATGTGCTATATGTTTTGTGTAGCCCTCATTCTATGTTGTGTTGCACAGTGAGCCTGCGCCGTCCGCCATGAGTGCACTCCATCACTTTGGGGCCGAGATGTTGCGTCTCTCTCGCGGCTTGGAAGCTTCTGCGGCGTGCAAAGCGTCGGGCCGAGGGTATACTCGTATGCTTTTACTTACAGTATGGAGGTTAGGTAAAGGAGCGCCGAAGTTGAAGAAAACAGATAAACACTTAGTGCATCTTTTTGCAGAAAGTAAAAGATCCAAATATTTCAATAATACCATTAGCGTATGAGAAAGTGTGATATAAATTAGTAGAATATAAACAAATTCATATCACATTTTTCTAAACTCATACTATCATTTTTCATATGAAATAAGAGCTTTTATAAAGAGTTTTTGAACCTCTTATGAGGAACTAAATCCTTTTTTAAATTAATCCACATTTGATTCTACTCTTTATATCTAATCTCCATAACTTACATGTTTGAAATTTCAGGAATACGCTCTTGATTCACTGGCAGGATATTTTTGATAACATAATTCACATCAGCGTAGAAAATTAATGCCTGTTTTCATAAATTTTTAACGCCTTAACATTTATGTACTTGTTTTATGTGTATCACGGTATTTTAGGTAACGAACGTTTTGCTTTGAATAATTCCGAAAGATTTAGTAACTATATTTAGACATTTTTGGTTTTGGTTTGGTTTTTGGTAAATTATAATTAATATTTTTTACAAAGTATGTAGGAATATGAATGCCAAACTCTGTAAGATGATATAAAATATAAAATATCTCAAAGATAAATATAAAATGATAAAAAATATAACATTCGTATATTCATACGTGAATCTGATCCAATTAGGAAAGGAAAGAGTATCAAGAAAACTTCGTCGAAGCGATGGACGTTAAATTTAATTATATTTTATGAGTAACAAAGGCCGGAATTCTAAGACTTTTTATACGAATTCCTCCATTTTTTATTGTAACAGGCCGAGAAAACTTTTGTTAATTAATTTTTGTGACGCTAAAATATTAGAAGAATTGTGAAACCCATGATTGAATGGTTTAATAACCAAGTATACTTTAGCAACTTGTCAAAGCGAAAATTAATAGTTCCGTCTTTTGCAGGACAAACATATCTGAAAGAGGTGGCATGCTCACACCAGGTTCGTTGAGCGTATCATCAAGCAGCCCATCTTCAATGCTTCAGGACAGACGCCGACCATCGTCTACCGGAGAAACAAATGCTCCACTTCACAGAGCTCGGAGCGCATCCGACGACGAAGGTAATGATGGTCTTCTAGCACCAACGACACTAACAGCAAAGTCACGTAGTTCCGAAGACGGTCTTCTTCTACCACCTCCTTGCACTTGCCCGTACTTTGGATCAGATTCTACGCCACCGCGGCGAACCACCGAAGTGATAATTGTGCCAGGAGGAGAAATCAACGGGTGCAACGGATTCCCTAGAAATGGCATGAAAGACGAAGAACCGTCTACTCCATTGTTTAGAAGACCTAGTCGAGGCGCTTCGTCTATTGTAACTTGGGACGAGGCGAGGAGATTTAGAAGAGGCTCTAGTTTTGGAGCAAGAACGACCCTATCTACGCCTGTAAGGACTATTCGAAGCCAGAGGTCGATAAACAGAAACCAGCCGTCAGTGAACCCAAGTCCTCAGCGCCAAACACCAAGAACCCATCACTCCAGGAATTCTAGCGTGATTTCCCGGAATTCGTCGCGTCATGGTCGAATTTTACGTCTGGAACAGAAAGCCACGAAAGTTTTAGGGGTCGTATTCTTTACTTTCGTCGTCCTCTGGGCGCCATTCTTCATTCTCAACATGGTGCCAGCCGTCTGTCCTGACTGCGAGAAGAGAATATCAAGCTGGGTCTTCGATTTCGTATTATGGTTGGGTTACGCAAGCTCGATGGTGAATCCAATTTTCTATACGATATTCAACAAAGTGTTTCGCCAAGCCTTTAAGAAGGTGCTGTCGTGCCAGTACTGCAAGTCGAGGAGGTAGCCCGCACCCTGGGAGCGTGTTCGGCCCGCCTCAGACCCGGGCCTGAGCGCGCTCTCAGTGAACAAGAACATTCGATCTCAGTTTGTGTGAACTCGAACGAGCTTTAATGGAATACGCTTCTAGTTTAGTATGTCGGTGGTAGATCGAACACACATAGGAAGCAGTGTCTATTTTTCTAACCGTGCAATATATTTCTACTACTTGTAATAGTGTACGCCGTATATCATTCATTCCTATACCTTTTCATTCATTCGTTTCTCGTATAGAATGTAAGGTAAGGCAAAATTTTATATTCATCGCATAATTACTCACGTTATACTAGTACAAATCGACCAGCTTATGCAAAACAGAATCATCCCACACAACAAGTCATTTTTGTCAAAATTTTGAATACTGTAAAATTTTTGGTTATTTCTAATAAAATCTATGTACAATATTGCACAAAATAATTTGTTCCAGGTACCTATATTAATTATTAGGTATTTTTAATAATAATAAGAGGAAACTCGTTGGTTCCTGTTTGCATAAATAGGTCCAATTAATCTGTATATTATAAACAAACATTGTTATTTGTTATTAAAAATGTATCGTATGTTCGTCTATCGTGACTTTGAACGTCCTTTACGCCCTTCATTTCGTAAACATGTACCTACTAGAATGTCTAAAATTCAAATGCTAACAAGTCAGTTTAAACAGCTGAATCGCTTAGAAACGTTCGTACGAGTAAATTGAAACTATTGCGTATTCCGTGTGAATTCCACTGAATAATTCCGTTCGAACTAATCCAATAACTAAGTAAGACATGAAATTCGTGACGTGCCGAGCGAGACGCGCAAGATTCTCAAGTTAATTAACGATTATTAACTCCGTTATCCATAGTAATATCGGAAGCTATCAATATCGCATTCCAGGAAGTAATAGTTCCAAGAATAGATGCCCTAGAAATTGACCAAACCAAACACGACAGTTCATCTATAATTGACTATAAATTAATTTGTTGTTTTACGACATTGGTGAAGTTGAAGTTGTTAAGGAGGAGGGCGTAAACTTCCGTGGCACAGTTGATAACTATTGCGGCGGTTTATGGACATTAATGTCCGTATGTTTGTGTGTACAACAGATCATTTTATCAAAATACATAATGTATTAAGTATAAGTATGATTGTTTAATGAAATTCATAAGAATACTCGTATATTGTGACTAACGTCTTGTCTTTGATATAATAATGACATGGCTCACAACGTCAACGGGACAAGAGTATGCGTAAAATTTTGTCTTGCCATTGTAAAAGGGTAAAACGAGGGCTGAACAAATTTTAATTTTATTCTTGTATATAATATTGTGTACCTGTTCCAACAAAGTTACTCTCAGCTTAATAAGCTTGTGTAGACATTGTCTTAACACAAAACATGTAAAATACGAAAAACTAGTCAACCAACTTTCACTTGTTTTACATGTCATGGTTGTTATAAAAATCACATGTCATGTTTTTATGGACTTATTTTTAAGACTGAAATTGTAAAAAGACACATCTCACCTAGTCAGTTCACGCTTTGTGTTTTTTTTAATTTTTTATACACTTTTAACTCTTTATGCTAAATGTTTTATGCCAATAATTTATTTTTGAATTTTAAAATGTTTATTTTTATTTCATGTGTGACTTAATGTATTATTTTAAATTTATTTATTCAAATATGCATACATATTATATATTCTAGGTTTTGTACTGTCATATAGATAGCTATCCCAATTGTAATCTAGTCAAGTATCGGAATAAGAGTCGCGATGAATTATGATAATGTACATGTGTTTCGTTGATAAAAATTTAATGTGTAATTATAAAATATTTTCTGTTTATAGTAGTTACGTTGATTGATGTAAATTGGTATATGTTTAATGTTTTACGTGAAGGTGATAAAATAGGATTCGCTTGTGTAGCGACGACATTCCTCTTTGTCTGAAACAGGTGGTACGATTAACAAGTTTGATAACGTAAAGATTTTACTTAGGCTATGTTGAATAAACCCATCTTCATAGTGGGAATAAATAAAATAATGAAACTGTAAATTTAATTGATGAATTTGATAAAGTATATTATTAAAATATGATATATTAAATATACTTAGCTGTTCATTTGAGTCTATAAGCAATATGATTAAAGGAATTGTCTTAACGATTAAATAAATGTTGTATATTAAATTGTAGGATATTATCTAGATGATGATCCTTGTTTTATTT